>MQRK01241888.1:1929-13357 GCA_001938485.1 Girardia tigrina | reverse complement strand
ATATGTTGGGTCAAAATAAACTAAGATGCTAAAGCATAACATGAAACACATGAATTTAAATTAATAAAATTTAAATAATAATATAAAATCCAGCACCAACAATATCACACCCAACACATTTTAATTAGTCGAACATTATTTTTAATTTATCTAAAATATAAATATGATTCTTAATTTAAAAATATCAAAAATTTAAAGTTCACCTAAAAGAACCCCAACAAGGTCTAATGTGTAAAGAGGTTTGCACAATTCAGCAATTATATATATTTATATAACCAAATTCTAAAGAATTACTGAACATAAAATCTTTTCAGAATTCATTATAGCTTATTTATTATCTCTAAGCAGATTCCTCAATTATTAGTTTATTACAAGCAAATAATCACATAATTCATTCATTTCGAACAGAATCCAACAGAAAAATAATTTGCAAAATTGTGATAAAATTTGTTCATTTAATTCAATCTAAATAATCTTCGAAATCGAATTACGGAGTTCATTTTTATTTTTCAATTTAAATTACAAAAATATTTTGCGATTGTCAAACAATATTTTACGGTCTTAAACTACAAAAAAATGAAAATTAAAACTTTTTTAATAAATAAATTTTATTCTTTAATCAATATTTGATTGATGTGCAGATAAATTAAGTCACTATTTAAGTTTGTCAGTATAATTGTTATACTTCCAAAGAAATCGTTTGGGATTCCTTGAATGTTCCATAGCATTTGAGGGTATCTAAGTGGTTGTCGAACATCAAGTAAAAACTGACCTAGGGCTAAATCGAGAGTACGGCAAAGGTACTTTATTTAAAAGGGAAGATAAAACAAAGTAAAAGGATCTAAAAGTCTTTCTTTAAGTTTTTAAAGAACCTATTGATAATCAGATTATTTGATTATTAGATTGAAGAGTGTTTCATACATATTTGCAAAATACGTTATTTTAGTTTCAAAATACAAAAATAGTCCCCAATAATATTTCTTCCCTAATTTTATTAGTTTGAATTTGTCAACTTTAAGCATGAAAGTGCAGTAATTTATAATCGTTTTGGGAACATTATAACTTTTGAGTCCGCAAAAATAGTTTCTTCATTCTGACTTAGGAAACATATCCATCAGTACTCAATATAACTAATATCTTCGACCTAATTTAAAGTCTTCAAAGAAAATATGTCTATTAACTTCAGCTATACACAAACGTAGACGTAAAATAACGCTGACCACAACAAAGGAGAATATGTCTTTTTGAATTGCTAAAAGGGCTCGCTCAATTCTCTGTTTAAATTCAAAAAGAGATGTTGGAATTGGATTGTAAGGATTGGCTTTAAGCGTTCCCCAAACCCAAGTCTTCAGGATTCGGATCTGGACTTCTGGCAGGCCATGCAAAGTAAAAAACTTTCTGATAAGCCTATCACCAAATTGTCTTTGAAAACTTTTCTTTGTTTTGTTAGCTGTAGGAGGTGTGGCTCAGTCATGCTGGAAAATGATTGCTGAGAATTTCTTCTTTGCGTTTAATTATTGAAAAACATGATGAAAAATTATTTCACCATATCTGTCAGTTTTAACGGTACGAGTCACACCATCATGATCCTCAAAGAAAAAAGGTTTGAGTATAAAATTTCTTGTGTCGCCAAGTCATACTGTAACCTTAGAAGACCACAAGAGCTACTCTTAAAATTTGCCTATATCGCATTAACTAAAGATTCTATAATTTCATGTATTGGGTTGGCCAAAAAGTCATTGCGTTTTTGAGTACGTCCTAATAAAAAGCTTGAAAATATAAAACGATGTGATAAAATTTAAATTCAATTATATATTCTGAAACCGTAATGTTCAGACTATTTTTATACAAAATATTAATTGGTTTTGTTTTAATTTATTACTTTACCGTCAATTCGAAATGGAAAATCAAAATGAGCATATTCGTCATGTTTTGTTGCATTATTTTTGCTAAGGGAAAACCGCTGTACAAGCTCATAACAAGATATGTTTTGTATATGGTAGTTGTTATCCATTTAAAATAAAATTACTAATTCAGATTCTAAGATATATCAATTAAAACACAATATCCATAATCTCGACTATTTAATGGGGAAAATAGTGATGATATAAGGACTCACATTTTCAAAGCCTTTCCATTGGTTTACACTCTCAAACACACATATACTATCAACATACATTCAGCATACATTCAACATACATTCAGCATACATTCAGCATACATACAACATCAGACAAGTAACCCATTTTATTGTATCATCACAACTGACTTTACACAATCAATGTCATCAGCAATCACACAATAATTATTACGTAAGTAATCTTAGTTATTTAAGATAAAAACAAACAATATTTATTACGTAACTATTCCTACTCACAGTAGTGACTCCTTAAAACTTCTAAAGTGTCAATACTGGTTTTCTATATTTCGTTCTGAAAAATTTCATCTGAAAGATGCACCACGCTCCGGTCGACCAGTTGAAGTTGATGGCGACAAAATAACAGCACTGATCAAATCTAATCTACATATGACGACACGAGAAGTTGCAGAGACTCTGGAAATATCAAAATCAAGTGTTGGAAGTCATTTAAAGAAACTTGGATTCGTCAGTAAACTCGATATGTGGTTACCACATGAACTGAAAGAAATTAATTTGGAACCATCATGCTCATTATGAATTCCTCATATTGTTCTAAGTCTGAAAATTAGCAATGTTACTCTTATTTTCATAATAAAACTGAACAAGTAATATTTAATTCAAGTTATAAAAGTGACGTCGATTTCAATTCAAATTAGTACAAACATAATTCTTATAATATACACAACAAATATTTGAACATTCAAAATAAATGTTACAAATAATAAATCAATAAAATTTTGAAGTTGTCGTGTAACTTATTATAAATTAAAATAAAGGATTTTTACTGATAAAAATATTAATTGATAATAAAATTTTTGTGTATTTCTGGTCAACAAGGTTTTCCCAAAACTTGAAAATAATTAAACTGTGAAAACGTTTCAAGATTCCGGGATCCCAGTACTCAGTCCCAAGGAGGAACTGAAGAGATTAGCGGAGTATCATGAAGGTCTAAACTTATAATTTGAGTACTTTTGAGGAATAGGGAACATATATTAGATCTCAGTATCAACACTGATAAATATGTTTATATACAAACTATCGGAAAACTGATATAATCTTCAACAACGCACTTTAAAATAAATAGCAAATTCCGTATGTGATTAAAAAATAATTTAATAATTTAAAAGCGGCTCGTGAAATTTTGTTGCAATTTGCAACAGCCAACCTAACTTATTAATAAAAGTTGAATAAGTAAAAAAAACATTTTAGATTAAATATGTAAAAATTATTTCTTATTATCTGTATGGGAAAAAGTACTTTCGTTCGAAATATTTAACCTAAATCATCCAAATTGCATTTCCTCCGAGTCTTTACAGTTATCCGACTTGCAGTTCGTACCCAGTTGTTTAGGTTGTTCATAAAAAGTGCAATAAATTCCAAAACGAGCCCCAAATCCCCAGAACAATTTTGCGAGATTGTCCCATTTTTAATGTTTCTCGTTGCGTTACTTATAAAAACAAATTTCATTATAAAAGTGATTCATAACGAGATTAAAATAGTGTAAAGTATTCCAGGGAATCTCCCGTCGGTATTTGCCGTTCGGCGGGTCATCAATCAAGTTAAAGACGAATTCAAAGAGAAAATTCATTTATATATCAAAAGATCAAATAAATTAACAGTGTGAACACAATTAATTTATTCTATTCATTTATCATATGTGAAAAATAAAGTGAATGAATTAATCTCAGTGTTATCTCTTAAAATTTGTTTGATTTTTCTAATCAAAATGACTTCCGATAAATTTCTGGAGAATAACATAACGAGAATTTTCTGATGGTTTGGAATGATTTCATACTTAACTTTTTCCCTTTAAAGATTTTTAAACCTCTCTCTTAGTAATATTCATCCACAAATCGTTACGATTTTAGGAGGTCTCGTTGCTACCTTTTAATTTTCTTGAGGTGTTTAGAAGATTCTTGAGCTGTTTAGAAAAGAGTTACAAAAAAACTTAAATCGCGGAAAATCAAAAAAAACTAAGAAAGAATATAAACTAAGGAATGTAAAAAAATGGCACTTTTTACTCTTGATTAAAATCTTGATCTCTTTCGTCAACATATTTAAACGCCGAAGAAAGTTAAATTAACAAGTTCATTAAATGGATGGTCGAAATCATTTATCGCAAAATTAACTCATCAAACTTTAGATAAAATATTAAATGAGTCAAATAGTAATAATAAAAATCTTAATAATACGATTCATCATACCATTTCCCCTAATAAAAATTATAACCCACTTGAATCAAAGTATATCTTATCGATTTAAATTTTATCACATCGTTTTATGTTTTAATTTAAATTATTCAGAGGGCTTTAAACATTTAAAATCATCAATTTTGAAAAGTTTGATTCCAAATACCATTATTAACAACATCCATATGAGTTTTGCAACATTAATTAATATCCCAAGCGACTTCACTATTTGGCACGATGAAGACTTTTTTTTATTTCCATATTCTTTTAGAGTACTTTAGATACTCAAGCCAAGAAAGTGTTCACTTTATTCTCAAAAGTGTGCAACTTTTAAGATAAGTTTTTACAATTAATTGAAAATATTCCCCCTTTGACTAGTTCGGTACATATTTCCAGCAGTATAGAAACAAACATGAAATAATCCGATATTACTTTTTTGGCCTCCCAGTATTTTGTTGTCACACATTTATATATTAACTACTGGAAAACACTATGTTATTACTATATTATCGGTTTTTTGATAAGTAAAATGATTTGCAAAGATACTTGAACAATGTAATTTTAGTTTAACTTTTTAATTATTTATAAACGGGATACAATTTGTCAAAAATATTGGGAATGGCCTCTGCACGACTTAAGACTGAGCTTACCGCTATGTTTTGCCTGCCAGTACTAGAAGCATCATAAAATACATCAATATAAACTGTTTTTTAGTTTGTTCTTGTGAGATATAATTAATAACTTAATTATAATTTGTAAATAAACAAAATTAAATTAAAAATAATAATGGTTCAAGAATACTTTTACCAAAACTCTCTATTTAGAATTTAGATAAATTAAAATATATCATTAAATATGACATATTTTAAGGTTGTTTAAATAATCAAAAATAATAGGCGAGAATTTAATTTTGGATTATAAATAAATTTTAGAAGAGTATTTTCGTTATTCATAACAGTTCAGATAAATGGATCTAGTAAATTAGTATCTAAATGAGACCGTTTTCACAACAAAAAAATTATAACATAATTTCTTGGCCAAATTTCGTTCATGACATTCTTTATCAAAGGGTTAAAATGAAATTTTGATAATTAAATTTATTGAAATTATTAAATATGTACTTGCTATCACAAAATTTAGAAAATATTCCTAAACCTGAAATAGGATTTATATTTTACCCTGTTTATTTATTTATATTTTACGACAGATAATAAAGTCTGCAAGCATACACATGCAATATACTCAGAAGGTACTCGATTCTTGGAAAAGAAAATACAAGATAAAAGATAAGGAAGTTTATATTCCATTGATAAACTAATGAAAGGTTTTCAGGCCAGATACAAAACTCTGTAATACTGTAATAACGGTTTATCTGAGGCAATGAAAATATCAAATTACCCTTGACTTTTGTGTTGATTTGTAATAAAAATTTCTAGACATTTTAAGCAGAAAACAAGATCAACATACTCGATTGAATCGCTCGTTTGTCTACTCTTACTCCAATAGATCACTCGTTCACGAAATAAGAAAAGAAGATTAAAAAAGGAACATAAAGAGTCAGTCAATATCAATTTATAATTTGTTTTTGACAAAAGATTTGGCAAACGTAAAGCATCTCTCTTTATAGGTTCATTCAATTTTTTTTGTAAAAAAATATGAATGTTTACAAAAAATAAATCAACATTTATAAATTTGTTAACTCATTGTTGCGTTTGTTGTTACTGCACTACAGAGATCAAAAAGTGTCCTATATCAAGATATAAATTATTCATTTTGTCGAATTAATAACCCCAATTCTCCAACTGCCAGAGAATCAAATAATAATAATTTTCCCTAGAAACAATTTGTTCCAATTAAATCTAAACCTATAATTTCACTGCAAATTCAATATTCAAATTCGTAACGAAACAATCGATAATTCAATATGTTGTGTAACACAACATTTTCCTTTGCATGGAAAAGGTGGTGTTGTACCTCCACAACATTACAAAATTATATTAAATTATCGAAAAAAACATTTTCAAAAAGAAAAAATCAAATAAATCATTGTGATAATTGTGATAAAGAATGTTGTTTTACTGAATAAATTATTATGAAATCAAGTGTCTTCTTTTCGAATCTAATAAACAATATCTTCTAAATGATATCTTTAATAGCATTGCACGAACGTGCCGCGAACGGTTACATTCCACAAACGGCACGATCGACCCGGCGACCGGTTAAATCAATTTTTACATCGATCATAACTACAACCGGGATGATACAGGTCAAACACAATAATTTTACGTTAGATTCGTCCAGTTGTTCAGGTCCCGTCAATGCGCAATACTAAAAAATTTTGTGAATCAAATTTTTTTGTTAATCTTGAAAAATTCTAAATTTGAAAAAACGACACCCGTTTCGAAATTCTAATATTTTGAACTATTTCATAAGAAACTCTAGTATTACTAATTTTATAAATTTTGATCAATTTGTATCAATCAATCGCTATTTATTTCTAATTCGGTATGTGCTGTATTAAAAACATTTTAAGTGCGATTATGAAGTGTATATATCATATATACGTTTTTATTTGATTTTTCCCTAATATCAATTTATAAAAATTTCAATAGCTATATAAATTAACAACTATTATTTCTACAAAAAAATGTATATTTGTTTTAACACACAATTTTCTAAAAACGAATTTCAGAAGTTCTTAAAAACAGAAACTATTACCCGACGACCATTTATCATCTCGAATGTCTTACAAAACTTATTTGTTAATAAATATTTTTATTCTGTCTTTTCTACCCAAGAAAATTCGAAAATTCGCCCAGGGATAAATCAGATGTAGCCTAATTCGTTGATCAAGTCATCAGGTAAGTTAGGACGATCCACTTCTATCGTACTGACGACGGACATCGCTATATCCATTCACAGCCCCCATAAAATGTTTCCGTGCCATAAAATACAAAAGGCATATATGATACTCATAAAAATAACTCATTTTACAAAAAAATATTTGTTTAACTAAAAGACGCAGTCATAATTTATAACATAAAAGTAATCCTTTTATTTAATGTAGAAATTTCTGTAAAACCTGAATTAATTGTTTTAATTCATTTAACCGATTATATATTTTTTTAAATAAATATTATATATTTGAATCATTACCCTAAAAGCCACAAATCATTCGAATGGAAAATTAATTTCTGTTGGATTGCTGATCAAATAAAATAAATATTTTAAATGTATTTAAGTGTGTGAATGAAACATTTCCCCGGCGATTTGGATCAAAAAAATATATAGAAAATAAAATATAGAAATTAGAATTTCCATTAAAAAAATAATGATAAAACATTTAACAAAGAAAATATTATTTTAAGGTTTTAATTATTAAAATTATTTTTTTAATTTTTTATTCCTTTTATTTTTTTTATTTTATCAAATAATTAACATTCGTTTGTATTTATTTTATCGATTGGTTTTGTTTTATTTTATTTTATTTTTATTTTATTTTTTATGTCCGACAAACGAAATTTTCATTTGGTATTTAATTTCGGAAAAGTAATTAATGTAATTTATTATTGATAGAACGAGTAATAAAATGGGAAATGTTAATTGAAATATTAGTAATCAATATTGACTTTTATATTATTTTTATTATATATCTATAGTTGATATTCCTGAAAAAAAATAATTGGTACTTTTCATTAATTAAGATTAATTATATTACATTAAATCAATTGTATTATATATTAAAATAACTCAAATAAAAATAAAAAATATTATATATATCGATTTTAAAATTTGTTCTATGCATTTGCGGTTAATGAAATTTTTACCATGTACTCTTCAGTACTTTTTTTGTTAACATATATGTTAAAATTTTCACAATTTGAACAGCACTTTTATAATAAAGTACTTAATTTGTATGAAATTAAACATTGTTTAAATTTATTACGAATGTTTTTCGTGATTCTAGTGAGTATTCGTAATGAAAATGAAGTTTTCTCGAGAAGATATTAGAAAAAATCATTTATTACAACTGGGGGAGAGGACTGTCAACTGCCAATAATCATAAAGAAATCAACTGCATCCTTGGTGAAGGAACAGTTGACCTTAGAACATGCTCCGATTGGGTAGCAAAATTCAATAGTGGAAACTTGATCTGTGAGGATGAGCCGCGCAGTGGACGGCCGTCATACAATTTGGAAGAGGAGAAGATCTGCGAGGGACAACAAGAAAAATTGCTGAATGCATTGGAAGTGACAAAGAGGCTGTGATAATACGATTGTTTCAAATGGGAAAGCGCTATTTGTGCAACGTATGGATACCATATGTCCTGACTGATGCAGCGAAGACAAAAAGAGTTACAATCTGTGAGCAATTACTTCGACAGCTCCAACGCAACAATTTTCTATATCGCCTTATTACAGTTGATGAAACCTGGGTTTATTGACAAAACAGTGGTCGACAACGGCTCAAGCTTTGGTGAGGCGCTGGAGATAAACCAGTGACGGAATCAAAACCCTCCTTACCAAAAAGAAATTCATGCTAAGTCTATTCTGGGACTCACAAGGGATTATTTTGATGGACGTTTTACCACCTAATGAGAGTATCACTGCCCAATATTATTGCGACCTGTTGGAAAAATATAATGTAGCCGTTTTTGAAAAACGGCCAAGACGAATATCTCATGGGAATCTCTACCGCCAGCACGACGATGAAAGGCCCCATACGACTACCATCATACAACAGAAGATTACGCAGCTTCATTTCAACACTCTCGAACATCCACCATATTCGCCAAACTTGCCCCCCTTGGATTATTACCTTTTTTGACCAATGAAATCAGCCTTGCAAGGAAAAAATTGCACCAGTTCATCTGCTGTAATACACGATATTCAACAATGGACTAACTCAAAACCGCAGCAATTCTTCGAGGATGGCATCAACAAGTTACCGAGAAGGTGGTGAATATTTTGAAAGCTTATGTGACGTTGATGATTAAATATTTTGTTGATATTCATTTGTTATAGAAATTTCGGCAGAAACTTTTGAGCCAAACCTGTAGATAGTAATTTAATTAAATAACATTAATATTGGGCAAACAACATAACTCACAAGAAGAGAAATAGACTTACAATGAGAATTATCACAAAGAGAAAGACGATTGAGTCGAAGCAAACAAAATAAATGAAACATTAATCTTTGGTTAAGGTCTGGATGAAGCGCCGTTAAGTGTTCACGATAAGCAAACAAATCTTCACCTCTATTCAGCAATTTGATGAGAAAACAGTCACAACTAAGGCATGCAGAACCGTACATTTTTTTCAAATCCGGATTTCCGTTGCTGAATTTATTAAAAACCGGGTACCCGGTTCCGACCCGGTTCTGAGAAAAGCGGAAAAAAGGTAGATTTTTTAAATAAATATTTAATTTATTATCAAACAAAAAAAATACAAAGAATTAATTATTTGTTAATTATCAATTATTTGTTTTCCGATTTAAAGTGTGATTTCAAAAAGGATAACATATTCAGTGTGTCTTCGTTCAAGGATGATCTTATTTTTGTAATAATATGTCCACACCCAGAGAAAACTCGTTCTGACTCTAAATTTGCCGGTTTTATTGAATTTAAATTATTGTAACATCTTTCGAGGTTTTCCCCTCGGCTACCTTCGACCTCAAAAATTGAAATTTCTTTTTTGATTATGTTTGTAATACTTTTAGATGTTCGGTTTTTAGCAATAATTTTATAATTGTTGTCCTTTTCTATGACATCGTCTAGTCTTTCTCGTAAGGTCATGTTACGGTTGTCTTCGTGAATGACTTCGTCTTGCGATTCAGAATCAGATAAGTTGTTGTTATCGGACAATGTTAATAGCTGAATTACTATAGATGTAATAGCTGCCTTGATAAACGTTCAAATTTTAGCAATGGATCTAAATCGGCATATTCTTGGTTTTGTTTGTGCAAAAATTGCAACTAACTTGATGCGTTTGTTCGTCTCTCGTTTATTCGTATCGCAAGCGATTTCTTTAATCGAATAGCAAAATCACTACTACCCAAATTGTTCAACATGAATGAAATTTTTGTATCAGCAGAAAGTAATAATACATCGTGTTGTTGTTTTTTTTAATTTAATTTTTCAAAATCTTCTGAGGAACTTTTCTTGATAACGATAAAGTTTGACTTCTTAATTTTCTTTTTATAGATTTAAAAATGTATTGATGTTCAGCTATAATTTAATTTTCAGTATATTCTGTAGTAATTAGTTAAATTTCTTATTGAATTCAAAAATTTCTATTATGTTGAATCAACTCTAACAGCTTACATGAAACGATCAATGAGCAAATCAGTTTCAATTTATCATTTTTCTAAATACTATATTGATGTTTGAAATTATCTACACGTTTTTTACAGTGGAAAACAAAAAAAACATAGATTTACACTGTGAAAAAGTTTTAGAGAATAAAATTTTAAATATAATTGTAAAATTTTTTTCGAAACCGTTACCCGGTTCTGAGATCTAGTCGGAACCGGGTAACGGTTCCGAGGAATATTACCAGATTACCCGGGTACCAGGGTCAGCATGCCTTAGTCACAACAGTCGAGTTTGCAAAAACAACAGTTATTTCGATAATATCCTTGACGTTGGATGACTTTAAATGTGGACAAACGGATTGGTGAGAATTCGTTAGATCGTTGCTTGAGTGGATCCGATTCTTGTACAATAATTATAGAAATTTCATAATTTTTATTCGTTCCACTTCATCATTCATTTTTGTCTGGTCAATGTGGTTGTGAGAACTATTTGTAACGTCATTATCAGAAGTCATTTTAACTCAATTTCATTCATTTTTGACAATTTTTCAAATGGTTTTGACAATTTATCAAATGAGTTTTGACAATTTATAAAATAATTTTAAAACATATAAAATTTTTTTATGTTGACTTTTTAATAAAATATTGTGAGGAATATTTTAAATTTAGTATGTTGAAATTGGTTTGTTGAATTTTGTATGTTGAGTTTAGTATTTGGAAATGTGTTTCTCCCACGCAGATGGAAAATTGATATTTTAGATGTTCACGATAAATAATTATTCGAGTA
>MQRK01241886.1:3165-17471 GCA_001938485.1 Girardia tigrina | reverse complement strand
ATCCGCCCCACGTTTTTGGGTTAGGTATAAAATTTCCCACATGTCTAGAAAAAAAATTATTTTCCTCTTTTTAGTGCATTGGTAATGCTTGAAAAACGTGGTTGTTTTTATAAAATTTTTTTATTAATAATATTTTTTTGTTTAAATTTAAAGTGATTGACTATTCGAACATAATTAAAATAATCATTTGCTAAGTTCATATTTGTAATTTCACAATTAATATTAAGTTTAATATTTTTTAGTAAAATTTGAATTAAATGCATTTTTAATAATTTGATGACATTTTTATTATTTTAAGATTTATTGAGAAATGGTAAAACTTATTATTTTTTAATTAATATCTTTAGAGTTTAAATATTTTTAAAAATAATTTAGAAAAATTGTTCGAATAATCATGATTAAAAACAAAATTAATAAAACCAATTAGAAGGACAACAAACGATAAAAGACTTTCGGAGAGTCATAATGACTCCAAATGTGATTGTACTAAACATTCAAACGAGACTTGTTTAAATGTTCTTAATAAATTGATTTATAAAAACATATTTTATGACATTTAGCTCAAAATCGTTTTAAAATATCAAAATGTTTTTAAAAAACTTGAAGCACAAATCAATGGATGGAATAATGAAATTCAAAATAATATGCTTTTTTAAGATTGTTTTTCATCACTTATAAAAAATGTTCGCAAAAATCTGAAGATAGTAGGCATCAAAATAGGATTTAACTTTTTGATAAAATTTTTTTTAATAAAATTGTTTTGAAATTATCTAATTTTCTGTACTTAAAAATAAGGTAACTCCCAGTCGTGTGTCGTATAAACCGACCACTAGGTACTTTCATACTGTTATTAGAAAAATATTTTTCAAAGAAACAAAATGAAAAAAAATTGATTTATATTTGATAAAATTTGATGACGAAGATAAATTTTTGAAGTACATGTCAAAATATTGAATGTCAAAAATTAAATATCATTAGAAATTTGTTTAAATAATGATTACTTTTTTGAAACCAAATTACTGTAAAATCATCTATTATTTAAAAATTTGAATAGAAAATTAATACAACTAGTAAATAAAAAATCTTTTCTTTTAAAAATAATGATCCATGATTAAATTGATTAACAAATTAATAATTGATTTTTTAATATTAAAAAGTGAACGCCATTTTTCAAAATTTATTTTTGTAATTCATTTCGGCGGATTACCCGCTATCTTTAGACTAAATTAACACTGGCTTTTTGCAGCTTATATATGAAAAAGGTGATTATGTAATCAATCATGTAATAAAGGCTCTATTTGAAAATGTTTAACAGAGAAGTTGAGTGTGAAGCTTGAATATTAATTTTTGGATCAATGGATCTTATTAATAAGGCCTCACACGTTACTCTCTCCCAGTAATTTTTAAATCGATTTCACAGAATTACTTCGATTGCCGTATTTTGTTGAGAATGCCATATAATATCGTTTTCTTCAAAGTGTTTTATAATCAGGGACACGACAAATCTGCGGGCCGCAGAATCCCGCGGAAAATGAAATTGCATGATCAATGATCATTTAATAGAATTAAAAATTGTAAAATGAAAAAACAACATATTTTAATTTAAATTGCGATAAAAATTTAAAATCAATATTAACCAATTTGTTTTAATATTGGTATAAAAATATTGAATTTTCAAATAAAAAAAATTAAGAAGTAAGATTTTTTTATAAATGTATTTAAATCAATTTAATAATCAATGTAAAAAATGTATGTATGATGTGTGTTGGTTGTAGCAAAACATTAAATACGTAATAAATAAGTTCTAAAATATATATAATCTACTTTTGAAAAACAATTGGATCTGAATGAATGGATTTTAAAAATATTGCCGCAATTTTTTTCTAAGTTTTTATTTTTCGATGACAAAAATTTATCGATAGCTCACAATTTAATTACCTCTCTTGTTTATTCAAATATTTTTTATACAAAATATTGATTTTGTCAATCCAATGTTCACAAAATTAATAAAAATTAAAATTATAACATAACCCCCTTTGAACCAGTTCTTTTGGATTGAACCTTTAAAATAAAATTGTTTTTAATCTTTTTGAATTTATCATAAAAATGTCATATATTTTTGTTTTTTTTTAATTTTTTAGCAAGACTGAGTTCGACTGTATTAGCCTTTAAATATTTTATTTAATTTTGAAAAACTATTTTTTGATGTCTGAGACCTATTTTTATGAATTTAGAAATAATTTAAAGAGTTTAAAAAATAATGGCAGTTGATATTCATTATTAAAAAGTGAACGCCATTTTTCACAATTTATTTTCGTAATTAATGTCGGCGGATTACCCGCCATCTTCAGACTTAATTAAATCATTTATCGAAAAATTAACTCATCAAACTTTAGATAAAATATTAAATGAGTCAAATAGTAATAATAAAAATCTTAATAATACGATTCATCAAACCATTTCCCATAATACAAATTATAACCCACTTGAATCAAGGTATATCTTATCGATTCCTTATTCAGAGGGTTTTAAACATTTAAAATCATCAATTTTGAATAGTTTGATCTCAAATACCATGAATCTAAAAATTATTTCCCAATCATATAAAATTCGTGATATGTTCAGTAATAAATCTCCCACTCCTCTCGGTTTGTGCTCCGATCTTGTTTATAAATATACATGTAATGAGTGTAACGCCACATACATTGGAGAGACATCTCGTCATCTCTGCAAACGGATCAAAGAGTATAGTCGGTTGGATAATGGGAGCAATATTGCCGAACATAATTTAAAATGTAAAAAGAAAATCGGAGAAAATGATTTTAAAATTCTGTGTAATCGATTTAAAAATTACTGGGAGAGAGTAACATGTGAGGCCTTATTAATAAGATTCATGGATCCAAAAATTAATATCCAAACTTCACACTCAACTTCTCTGTTAAACATTTTCAAATAGAGCCTTTATTACATGATTGATTGCATAATCACCTTTCTCATATATAAGCTGCAAAAAATCAGTGTTAATTTAGTCTGAAGATGGCGGGTAATCCGCCGAAATTAATTACGAAAGTAAATTGTGAAAAATGGCGTTCACTTTTTAATAATGAATTTAAAGAGTATTTATTTTTCTAAAAAATAATATTTTCCATATAAAGTCTCTAAAACTTTATTTAAAAATTTTGATTTTATCTTAAAATAATCAAAACTTATTTTTTAAAAAAATATTTTCATAAAAAATATTGTTATAAAGAACAGTCAGAATTAAAGCAATATTAGTTAGTCGAATCGACCGTTAGTCGAAACTACCTTAGTCGAATCAACCGTTAGACAAAATGACCGTTAGTTGAAACGACCTTAGTCAAGCTGACCTTTGTCGAATCAACCGTTAGTCGAAGTGACCTAGTCGAACTGACCTTAGTCGAAACGACCGACCACTTTTAAATCAATGTATTTAAATCAATTAATTAATCAATGTAAAAAATGTATGAATGATGTGTCTTTTTTAATTTGTTAATATATATTAACTTGATCAATTTAATAATGCCCTTATAATTTGTAAACAGGTGTATTAAACCTAGTATGTCTAAGACGTCGACTAAGATATTCGCAAAAGACCGAGCAGCAGAGTTTGGAAAAGATAAATTTCACAGCGATGGGCAAATTCTCTTCTGCTCATTTTGTAGCAAGGCTGTTGATCATGTGCGACACCAAACCATCACAGATCATCTCAACAGCCCCAAGCATAAAGAATCTACGCTGAAATCTCAGACAGAAGCTTCCTCGGGTGGACAAGCTAAGAGGCAGTGTAGGGTGACGACTTTATTTGAACAACAAGTCACTGCTAAAGCGCAGAGAGATAAAGTAACTCATGATTTTCTGAACATGCTCGTGCGCCCTAAAATCCCCATTGAAAAAGCCGATCATCTCGTGGTTCGCCAGTTCTTATCCACACATGCAAAAGGTGGAGGTGCTGTACCTAAATCGGATTCTCAACGCCTTCACCATCTACTGCCTTGATTGAGGAGCATGATACAAAGCTCCATATACTCGTGGATCGTATCACATTCCTGGGCATTATCGCCGATGAAATGATGATTCTGCAAAATCGGTTTTTAACATTCTATTCCAGATACTGTGCCCTGCAGACCAACTTACATATGGTTTTGATGAGCTGTCCGTACCACTGGTTGTTAAAACGGCTTACATTGACAAAGTAAACCACGCAAGTGTATCACAGACTCTAATTCAGTGCTGCAGCGATTTTCAAATTTATTTTCAGAATGTGATGTCATTCGTAACTGATAGTGCCTCGTACTTTGCCAAAGCGTGGAAGGACATTCTCTCTTTGCCGTGGATTAACTGTCAACACATGCACTGTCATGCATACATTATATCTCTTGTTTGTAATGTTATGCGACTGAAAATGCCTGACGTCGATCGTTGCGTCTCACGATTAAAGCCCTGCCTCGTTAAAGCACCGGCTAGCCGAAATCACTTTCTTCGTATTTGCAATCCTGTGCAGTTGAATTAGATTCTCTTCCTCCAGAACCTGTTTTAACGCGATGAAACCCGCGGTTTGAAGCAGTCTTTTACCACGCATCCTTCATTCCACATTATTCTGCCTTCATTAGCAAGGAGCGTGAGGAAGAAGGAGACAGCACAGCTTTGTTGGAGCTATCGTCTCTTCTTTCATCAAGCAGTCTAAGTGATAATTTCACTTTCCTCGCTTCCAACAGTCTCCGCTTGATCGCTGGACTGAATGTGTGCCAATCACGAAAGCCTCAAGTCCACGAGGTTAATAACCTAACTTGACTTCTTGGCTTATCCACATTTCTTCTTCAACCATTGACGAAAATTGCGCTTCTGTCGTTACTGTGACAGCACTGAAATTGAAACATTATATACAGGAAAAAAGCAGCCATGCATTTGTTTCGTAAAAGCTGTGCGCATTCTTGATCAATTTTAGTTACCAGCGGTCGAAGTTTCCTGCTACACAGTATTGAAGGCAGATTTGGGACTTCTTGACACTTGCGATGAAGAGTTGGAGATGGAGGTTGTTTAATCTTCGATTAGTTGGAGATATCAGAACAAGTTTTACCAATCCCTTACAGTTTTGGAAAGCTGTTCAAAATCGTGTTCCCAATCTTGCTGCGAGTGCTGTTTTACTTCTATAGTTCAATGTCCACAGCGGTGATGTGGAGCGGTCATTCAGTGCTTTCAACCAAGTGTTTACCTCTCTCGACAGCGATTGACTCCGGAAAACACCACAGGTCTTTTGCTACTGTATTCAAATAAAGTTTGAAGTAGTAAATTATGCCTTCTTATGGAAAACATATATAAATATATTAGTCGTCTGAGATTTTTTTATTGTAATATGTGTGAATGTTTATAGTCATAGATAAAAAATTATTTAAGATACTTAACAATATGGATGAAAATAACATATATAAAAATATGAAAATATCCTATATAATCAGTGATTAGATATGATAACCTAATTTGCATTACACTTTTTTTGATAATCATAGAATGAATTTTTATTTGGTATTTGTTTCTACTTTCGTTACTTTTCATTTAGAATTAATAAAGATTGATCCCATTTGGAATTAATAGACTTTCAATCTAAAACTAAATGAGGACTTTTACTAGATAAGAATTATTACTATTTAAGTTATCTTAAACGGTAAGACAATTGTATGAATTAATTTTGCATACGGTAGTGCGTTTATTAAAGGCGAGGTACAAACGGGAGTGCGTTTAATTAAAAGGGTACGCTAATTCAAGAAAAAACGGTATATTTTCTTCTTTTATTTAGTAAAAAAAGAATGAAAATAAAAAAAAAGAATTTTAAAAAAAGATAAAAAAATAAAAAATATTCCACAGTAACTCATGCGTTTTTTTGCGTGTTATTACATGATAATTTTATATAAATTATCATTTTTTTAAAAAATCATCTTAAGCTCTTTTCAACACCAGCAATCAATTGTTTAACAAAATTTAGTTTTTAAATCATTTATAAAAAGTAAAAAAAATGCGTTCTCGAAAAAAAGTAATAACAAATGCCTATTTTTTAATAACTAAATGAAGCGTATCTTTTTTAAATTGTAGTTTAATTCGCGGCGCGCTGAAGGCCGCGAGGCTCGGCTGGTAATTTTTCCGATCAAGTACAAGGATGGATTGAGGCGAGCATGCGGCGCGAGAAATCACTCTTTCAGCACCTAAAAAGGGGTGCATCTACTACTCGGCGGTTATGTGGCGTTTGTCATGAAGTTGAACATAATGTTCGCACTTGCGATTTTTGTGAGACTGATACTATTTCGCTACACATTTGTATATTTCTTCATAAACTCCTCATTTGGTTGAAAAAGTAGATCTCCTTTGATGTGACTGACTACATCTGCATGATATACTAATTCTGCTTGATAAGGAATTTCTAAATTTTCGCTGATAAACACATCGGTTACACTATGTAAGATTTTTCCATCGGGTATAGATACCAAATTTCCGCTTTTTAAATCTAGAGAAACACCTTCTAACTGTTGCAAAACATCCATACCAAGCAATAATAGTTCTGGGAAACTTTTTGAAATTAGTACATTTGTTGTAATAGTTTTGCCACCAATTTTTATTGACACTTGTACAGTTCATTCAATAGCGAGATAATGACCCGTAACTGATTGTAGTCTTTCAATACAAGGTGCCAGATTTAATTTTTCAGATGCCAGAAGCATCTTTTCATCAACAATTGTGACTGCTGAACCCGTATCAACTAAAGCTGTAATATATCTATCATTTAATAAAACAGTTATTGTTAATCTTTTACCGAATTTAGTTCTCACAGCAAAAACATAATTACTGGGTAAACCCCATTGATTTCTTATTTCCAATTCTCTTTTTTGTTTTTCCTCTGAATTTAAAGTTTCAATATTTGGATCGACAGGTTTCATTTCCTTAAGTTGTAAGAATGGATAGTAATTTGGTAATGGTCCAAAACTTGTCAGATTGAATGGTGCATTTGAATTTAACATTTCTTGATTCTTTATTATTTGTAGCTGATTCTCATAGTCTTTCCACTCGCTTTTGGGTATTGTTGATGCCGTTAAATTACTATTAGTATTACTTACAGTTTCATTTCCAGTTTCACTTTTTCTTCCATCACTTATTTCACTTGGATCACTGTTAGAACTGTCTGAAACAGATTCAAATTGTACTTTTTTATTTCCTTTTTTAAACTTTTTACGACGTTTATTAATTTTCATTTCTGATTTTAATGTATTTATTTCTTTATGATGATGGTGAATTATAAAAAAAATTGCTATCATAGGAATGCATCCAATTATTAATTTCCATGAAAATCGCCAAATTGTATATAATCTATATGTTGATAAAATTTCAGAAATAACAACTTTGGATATCGTAAAAATTACATATATTCCGATTAAACCAGCACAAGCTTGACCAAAAAAATATAAATTTTCACAATATTCTTTTCATCGTATTCATAGTGGTTCTTTGATAATGGTCTATACTCAAAACTTTATCATAGTTTACTTTTCCTACTCCGTAAGGTAAAACTGTATCAATGATTTCATTCATAACTCTTTCTTTTTTAGAAGGAAATAAGAAATTTCGTCTTGAATCTTTAATTTCCTCTGGTGAATAAATATCAATTGTTGACATTTGATCTAAAGACGTAAAATTTATTAAATATTCTAATTTTGTCAAGTCCAGTTTTTCGATGCCTTTAACTTCTTTATTATTTGGTAACGAAATCTGGTGTAACATTTCTGGTAACATTTCTGCTGTTAATCGATATCAAGGTGCTGTTATCTCATTACATCATAATTTTCTAGGTCTTGTTCCATTTTCCACTAGAATTCGTGTTATAGGTTCTACAAATCTTAGTTCACTTTTATAACTAACTGGAAGTTCATTTGTACACTCATTATGTTTTATTATTTGAACTGATATTTCTTTACATTTATAACTATACAATGCTTCGCCCATAATTCGTCCAAATACACCTTTTTCAGCGACTAATATTGGAGCGACTAGATTAGGATTTGTTACTACTAAAGCGATTCGATTTTGTAATATTTCTCGATTCAATTTAATATAACCTCACGATATAAATTTTCCACTGTAGATTGATGAAAGTGAAATGCAAAATCCATTTTATTGCTCAAATAATGGGATAATTTTATATCAGCATTATGTACAACTATAGTATCGGGCATCTTTTCTTGAGAAACATATAGACCCTTGTAGTTTGTCGAATATATTGGTTTTCCACAAAGGTTTTCTTTTTCTTTTCGAATAAATCTCATTCCATCTGCTGAAAGGGATGACATTAAAACTGTTGCCAAATTCTTTTTTTGAACTGGTACTGCTTTTCGAGCTTGATGCTTCTTCGGTTTTAACATATCTGGTCTTTCTTGTATTTGAATGCCTTGAGCTTCAATAAATTCTGCTGATTTAAGAAATGCCAAATTACAATCTTTATAATTAACTGAGTATAATAATACAGATTCTCCTGTTTGACAGCTTGTAGTTCGATAATTACAAAATGGATGGGATTGTAATTTCCCTGTAACATCAGCAAAAATTACATCAAATTCTCTCAATTCTGTTTGATATTCCTCTGATATCATAATTTTATCTACTATTTTATTTCCCAATTTTACAGATTCGCCTTTACATTCGCCATCCGGATCCATTACTCCTTCTTGAAATACAGATTCTCTTGTAATATATTCAACTTTGGCAGTTAATGTTAAAGTGGAATCAATTTTTAGTTGTTTCGTTTGGAATGGTGCTTCAAAATTTTCCGGTAGAATATCAACAGGTATCGGTATAGTATCTATTTTGATAAGAGAAGAATGACTCCATTTTCCACAATGAAAAACATAAGTTGCACGTTTGACTATACACTCTCGTACTTTTGCTCTTCTAAATCCTGATTCTTGATATAAATGATATAAAACATTTTTCTCTTCTTTAATTTGTAATGGATAAGCTTCAGCACATTCTACGGCATACATTAATGAATATATATTTGCCAACTTCTGTTTGTGAACAATCATATGCTACTAAAGACATCGTTGGAGATATACATAAGAATAAAATCATAATTAATGATAACCACAACATTTTCGAATTATATTTAGATTTTTACCATCATCAATTTTGTTGTCTGTCAAAGATTCATTTTTTATTACTTTATTTCGAAACTTTTTACTTCTTTTTGACACACTTTTACTTATTAAATTAACATTTATATCTACATCGGACATGTTTTGATACTGTAACATATTTTCTTTTTTTATTTCAACTTTTTGTAAAGCATTAGTAAAAAAATCATTAGTATCGTAACATTCTTCAATATAATAGACTGTTATATTATTAATTTATTTTTCATAATATCCATAATCGTATTAATAATTTTCATCTTGTAATTCTAAATCCAAAAGGAATAAAAGTAATGTTCCTTCAATTTTAAACATTTCTTTGACTTTTTGTCTTAAAGTTTTTACTTTAATTGTCCACACTTCAGCAGTATTAATTGTACCTTTTCCTGGAACTTCTATTACTAGAAATAATCTTTGAATATCTTTATTTTTCTGCCTACTTTTTGTCCAAATTTTATCAAAATTTCTTGTATTTCTTTTTAAAACATAGTTTCTTGTTGTAATTTATATATTAATGCTGATCTTAGATTATTTATTACACTATCATCAATGTTTAACGTTTCTATTTCTTTAATTATATTCTTTAACTTTTCTTCATTAACTTCATTTTTTAATCGTTATGTCAAATCTTAAATATAATGTTCAGATATATTCATTTTATTATCATTATTTTCTAACATTATAATATCAACAGTATTAATGTTATTTGGTAATATTCCATAATCCACTAAATAGTCTTCTAATTCTAATTCAAAACATTTAAAATTCCTAATAAATTTATCATTTCCAATCTTTTGTACAAGTATTTCCTTCAGCTGTATAACTTTTTTAAGATGATCAATTTGAATTACTGTAAATTCTTGTCCATTAAGAGTTATAAAAATCTGAAGATTATCTGTCATAGGCATTTTTCTCAATTGTTCTCCTAAAAATTTCAAAAATGTTTTCATTTCACAATTCATCGTTTTATTATCATCTAAATAATTTACTACCAACTTTATAAAATGTTCAGTTTTATCATTTTGTAAATTTAATTCAATAATTTCTTTAATATTTTTACGTATTTTACTATTTAAATCTTTATTCATTTCCATTTCATTTATTAATCTATTCATATATATTCTCGATTTATCTAATTTAACATCATCAATTTTATCAGAAACACTTTGAACTTTACTATTATTTTTGTTTCGTTTCAAATTATTTTTACTTTTGTCTTTTGATGTTGATAGCATCTGTACACTTGGATCAGTTTTATTAATTCTTGCGGACATTCTATCAAATTGTGTTCTTAATTCGTTAAAATCTGTTTTCATAGAATCATTGGAACCTTCATCCTCAGATGACAAGCAGTTTATATCAGATTGATTATCTTTAAATTTAATTTTCTTCTTCAAAATTGATGGTGATGGTATTTGCGAATTTGATCTGTATGATCTGGCAACATGACCATATTTTTTACATTTCTCACACTGTATTTGACCTTCACTGTTAAGTTTGGCTCACTGTGGAGAAGGAGTTAAAGATCTATTTCTAGTCATATCTGTTCTACATGACCCCTTTTTCCACATTTATTACATGTTTTAATAGGTGAATTTCGATTATTATTTGTTTTATTTTTGAACCAACATTGACTACTGACATGACCAATTTTGTTACAGTTATAACATTGAGGTTTTCTTGTATAATTATTTGACTCTCTAGTGTCATTAAATCTCATTGATCTTGAAAAATTCGGACTTCTCGAATAATTTGGGTTTTGATTATTGTTATTTCTACCACCGAAATATTGATTTTGTCTTGGATTTTCATTTTGTGGTCTGTATCTTTGCATTTTTGGAGATGTATAACTTTGAAAATCTTCATCTGTATCACTGTTCTTTGAATATGTCTTCTGTTTAGGTCTTTCTATCAATTTTAATTCAGTTACACATACTGGTCGAAGAGGAGCTGCAGTTGTATTCATTTCTATTTTCATAGCCTTTTTACCAGATCATCGTAATTTGTATAGTCCACAAAACAAAGTGCTGTTCTTATGTTATTTTGAACTCCAGCCCAAAACTGATCTTCAACTATCTTTTTTGTTTGTTCTGTCAAATTTCTCTTTTCTCCAAACGCTTTTTCCGCAAGTGTAGATAAATGAAAGGCGAATTCACCAACTGATTCCTCCGCATTTTGAATTCGAGAATAAAACTTTTTCCGTATGATTCTACCAACATCGCCACTTATTAATTTTTCAGCCATTAAATCTTTCATATTTGCCCAAGTTTCAACTCCATTTTTATCAATTTGATCAAAAACTTCTCTATCTGCACCTTTTAAATATAACGGTAACATTTGATCATTATTTTTTCGGCCCATCCATACGTTGTAGCAAACATAAAATATTCTGTCATAAAATCTACAAATTCAACGGGATCTTCCCCATATTGATTTACAGGTAACTTTTGACAACTCGCAAAATCTATATTATTCTCTCTATTTTCTGCCATCGTTTCTTTTTTTTACTTTTTTACGATTTCTCAAAGGATAATTAGACGTTTTGATACTTTTTTCGAGATTTCAATTATTAAAAATATACTCTTTTTATTTTAAGAACAGATGGCTCACCAAATATATTTATGTTGAGTATTAGAAATCTTTAATATAATTATTTACTTTTAAAACACAAATCTTAAATCTTAATCTTTAATCATAAATCTCTATTCTTTAATCTTTAATCACTAATCTTTAATCTGAAATCTTTAATCTGACTCCAATTAATCAGAGAGGACTTCCAACATAAATATATAAACAACGAACACAAAATCTTTTACGAAGCTTTATTTCAAATAACACAATTAACAAGTCGAAAATAATAATAATAATTCAATTCTTGATGACAGAATACAAACACAAATCAATATTTCGTGCGAGTTAACAGATTACAGTAAAGACTGTGAATCTCCAAAACGAACGATGATTTGATTAAAATTTAAAAACCTTTTTCTTCCATACGGTTTTCATACATATGGTTTCTTTAATAAAGCAATATTTTAAAGGATAAAATAAAAATAAAATAAATTTGGTATTCACTTTACTTGTTTACGTGAACTCTTCTTAGGTGAATTTTTCAGCAAATATTTTTGAGCCAACTAAAACGAGATTTGCTGTTATTTATATAGTAATTTTCATCAGCCTTGAAAATTGATAAAGTAAAACAAAGACTAAAATATTTATAATTTTTAATTCCAAGTTTTGTTAAACTAAATATAATTTAAAATTAATAATTTTACCAAAAGAATTATTTTAAATTTTTTTCTACATAAAATTTTATCAAAAGTGTTCACATGTATTTTTCGAAACCCTAACACTTTGATTAAAAGCCCTTGATGAATTGGTTCATTAACTCTGGGCTATTTATTTGTAATAATGATAAAATAATTTTTGTTGAAGTAAAGTAATTTTAAAGCTGAAGAGTAAGAGCATTGATTCCTTTGAAAATTCATTTTCTTGCTAGACAAAAGTAAAAATTAAAAATAAAAATATTTGTAATTACACTTGATAATATGGTAGGTTTTTATTTTTTTCTCTTTTTTAAAATAATTTTTTGTGGTATATTTAGTAAAAAGTGTGGTATATTTAGTAATTCCCTATTTTTATTTGTTTATATTTAATTTTACGTTACTTTAAAATTTTTCATAACATTTCTGAATTCCTAACATCAATGTAGATTTAAGAGGGTGCTACTTTCACCTCTGCCAAAGTCTTATAAAAAAAGTCAACAGTGTTTAATGAAAAATAAATATGAAAGCAACATTAACATCAAACTTAGGCTAAAATCCCTTTGTTCCTTGTGTTTTGCGCCTACCACTGATGTTAGGAATGCTTTTGATATTCTTGCTGCAACATTCCCTGATAAGGATAATTACAATGATCTTCTTGCTTACTCTTTCTTATCAACTTGCATTTATCAACTTGGCAGACCTCTTCAACTTCTAATAACATGCTGGAACCATTTTGATTCTGCTGATGATCAGCCACCAAAAACTACAAATTGATGTGAACGTTTTCGCAATGCTCTATGTGAGGGATATTTAAAATTGTTTGAATGTGTGAATGTATTGATGTTGTATATTGATTTGAGTATGTTGAACTTAGAATGGTGATTCTCCCACCCATATGGAAATTGATATTTTTTGAAATTTAAAGTGATTGACTATTCGAACATAATTAAAATAATAATTTGATAGGCTTATATTTTTTAAATTAACAATTTAAATTAAGTTGAATATTTTTAAGAAAAGAAAAGCATTTAAATAAATTTAAATAAATTTAATAAGATTTAAATTAAAGTTATTTTTAATAATTTGACAACAATTTTTATAATTTTGTGTTTTTATTTAGAAATGATTTAAATTATTATTTTTAATTAATATTTTTAAAAATTAAATATCTTAAAAAGATTTAAAAAATTTGTTCGAATAATTAGGATTAAAAATAGAAATAATAAAACCAATTAGAACGATGACAATCGGTGAAAGACTTCCTGAGAGTTGTAATGACTCTAATAGTAATAAAAATTCAAATGAGACTTGTCTCAATATTTTTAATACTCTATATGCCATATTTCCCCTTCGACATCCTAGTGTTTGGACCTTACTTGATGGTCTGGGAAGAAATATAGCTTGTCACAGACTAACTTTGGCAAATGCTGAGTCAGATCGTTCAGAGTATAGAAAGAAAAAATATGCATCATTACATAATGCTGTTGCAATGGCTGTGAAAGACTACAATACGAATGTATCGGATGATGATAAACTGAAATACCTACGTAGACTAGCTAATTTGCAATGAATACAATGTTAAAAATTAACTTTTACTTTTTACCATTATGTATTTATTATTATTAATTTTCATATTTTTAATTTATATACAGGGTGCGGCAGCTATTTGAGAACACGTAATATAGACACCATATCTTTTTGTGTGTTATAATTACATAATTTTATTTTTGCTAATAGACATGGCAGAAGCTACTCTTACGAATGAAATGAAAAGGCATGCAGTTATTGTGTCATTAGCTGCAGGACACACCGATTCAGAAATTGCTACATTTTTGAAAGTCGCCCGGTCGTT
>MQRK01241884.1:111589-131536 GCA_001938485.1 Girardia tigrina | reverse complement strand
TAATGAATCAATTTTGGCTAAAAACTTTTGAAAATTGGCCAGATATATTTTTTATTTTTCGGATTATGAAGTTTCCGGATTATTGAGGTTCGGATTAATGGGGGTTGACTGTATAAATTGTAATCCATATGATAGGTTAATTTAAATTTTCATCTCACCAAAATAATTTATTATTTTTTTTAATTTAAAAGGTAAAATATTTTAATGTTAATATGATTTTTAAATATTTTAAAAAATTAAGAATGAAAATCATAAAAAAATTAAATATCTATTTAAAAATAAAAAATATCTATTTAATGTATCTATTAAATATCTTAAAATTAAAAATGATAAGAAAACCATTAAATATTAAATATTTAATTATAAATAAAAATATTTTTACAGTCATAACAATTTATATATTTTAATATAAGTTATGAAACGATTTTAAATAAATTTTAAAATAAATTTTTAGTTTAATGTGAATTAAATTATTTAATAAATTTGCAAGATATTAAAAATTGAATCGAAAAGAATTTAATAGATTAATTTTTGGCGAGATAATTAAATTAACAGTAAAAAAATGTTTAAATATGTGAATTGTTGTTATAGTAATAAATTTTGGTGTTAAAAAAATGAATTCAGATATTGATGTTGCAACCACTTCTCACAATCCATAAATTCAGGGCAATATCCGTATTAAAATATTGAAGTTATTTCAAAATAAATATAATTGCGAACATATGTACTATTACAATCAGAATTTATTTTATAAGAATTTAACTTTCATTATCAATAATTCCAAGATTAATAATTAAAATCTTCCAAAAATAATTTTTCAAATAATATCAATATTAATAAAAGTTACAAAAAAATTATTAATATCAAATTTAACGTCGAAATTAAATTAAAATATATCTTCAATATTTAAATTTATCCTATTTTTAAATCATTTCATTAAATATTTATTTTTACATGTATTCAAAATTTTTATTTAAATGTATGACACGATTTTCTAATTTTATGTTTTATTTTTAATAAGCTGTTTAACATCAGAAACTGTGTTTAATGTTGATATTTTGCAATACATAATTCAAGGTTTCTTTCAAGAGAGATTTTGTAACTCAAATTTTATGTTACAAAAAATTAAAATTAAATTGGGTTATTTAATTAATATAGGGTTATTCTCTGAATATCATTCTTCCTATGAATACGTGCGTTATCCAATATTAGAAAGGCATTATTCATTCTTTTAACATCTCGAAGGTACCTGCAAAGTTCATCGACATAATCATTAAAAATATCAGAATTAACTGTAGAATTGGAAATTGTTTTGCAAAATCCCATTCCATCAATTGTAAGGCTTGCTATTAAGGATATCGAACGCTGAATTGTATTAAGATAATATCGTTCTTAATTGTATTAAGAACACCAATATGATTTTCCTCACATTTATTTTTATCAAAATTTGATTTGTCTTTGGGACAATCCTCAGTAAAGCTATCATAATTTGATATCTAAGCTAAATTTATAATATTTTGTATATGTCTCGTTAACAAGAAAATTACTCCAACAAATTTTCACTTTAAATTATTTTCAGATTTTATTTTCAAAATTCTATTTTTATAATTTTGTTAATAATTTTATCTAAAAATTACTTTAATTTTAAAATGATTTTATTTAAAGAAAAACATTTATTTAATCAATTTAAAAATAAGTTAAAAACTATTCACTTTATCAAAATTTTTAATATTCAAATTTTAAAAGATTAAATATTTTAAAGTTTTTAAATATCTTATGTTGCAATTTAAAATGCAAGCTATGCTCGAATAATTATTCATCGTGAACATCCAAAATATCAATTTTCCATCTGGGTGGGAGAAACACATTTCTCAACATACTAAATTTAAAATATTCCTCACGTAAAATATTAACAACTACAAATTTTTATCTAAAAATTAATTTTATTAAAACACATTAAGAACACATATAAAAATAATGAGTGGCTTAAATTATTTGTACACCCGATTATATTAAGTTGGAACCTCTTTAAATGATCAAAATATTATAATAAATACCATCACCACTTTGTTAGGAGATTAAACACTTGAAAACAATATTAAATATACACAACATTATAAATACTTCTCACAATATGTTCAAATTATTTAAAAATAATTAGTTTTAATTTATTAATAATTATTTGATTAAAAAAATATTTTAAAATGTACATATTTTAATAGCTAGATGGAATTAAAAAGGCTTACCATTAATAAACATTCATTGATTAAATAACTATAATGTAGAATTATAAAAAACATTTAATTGTAATAAAATAAAAAAAATGTAATATAAAAATTACAAAACATAAATTGATTTACATAAAAACAAAATATTTCCTTATTTTCAAAAAAATATGAACGATTCGATAAATTTTTTATAACATAAATGTATAAAAATATTGAAGACATTTTTAAATAAATTAACTTTGTTTTTTTAATTAACAATACTTTTTAAATCTACTAAATCTTTTTAATACTACTAAATCTACTTTAAATCACTAATTCATTACATTTAAACTTTAAAAAATAATAACTGGTACAGTAAAAATTCTTGTATCAATCAAGAAATTAAATAACTTAAAACATTAATTTATAAAATTCATTTTTTTATAATTCATTTTTAAAATTTGACAATTTTAATGTTTTATTTAAATCTTTAGCAGAACCTCCCGAAAATAAAAACGAAACATTTAGTGGATTGAAACGATATAACGATTATTTAACTAAAATTATTTATATTTATTCAATTTATGAAAATTTCAAACGTTGAAAATATATAATTCAGAAATATATAATTAATCTTTTTACTAAAAAAAGTAAATTTTTAATAAAATATTTTTTATTTAGTAATCAAAAAATTTTAATTTTGCAAACACACTGAAACAACTTTTTCATAGTAAAAGTAAAGGATTTTTATAATAACAAACTTAAAATAAAAAGAACTTAAATTAAGACAGGAAATTAAATTTAAATAAAACTTATATTAAATAACATTCATTATGACAATTTTATTTACATTAAATATTACAAAAATATTATAAAAAACACAAAAAAACTTGATAGCTAATTTAAGAAAAAGTTGACATATTTATAAATTATTTCAAAACAATACGTTTCAAATATGCAAACAAAGAGAATAAAAAATAACTAAAGCTTTATTAAAATATTATTTTTACAATTTCATTTATATAGACAATTTTTAAAATTTATTAACATTATAAAATATAATTTTAATAAGCAAATAATATTTCACAAATTAGATAAACATTAAAACAAGCAAACAATACAAAAATACTGATAAATTTAAAAAATAATGACAATTGTTTTTTAAAAATTAAAAGACGCTATTTTAAATTACAATTTTTGAAAGACAATTCAAATTGTGATAAAAATAAATGTGTGGAAAACCATATTTGTGTTTTTAATACTTTAAATTTGAATTTTTTATAATATAAAATTTAGGTACAAAATTTCTCTTAACTATTTATTATTAATAATATCTTCTTTCCATAATTTTGATTTGTTACCATCTCTTTTTTTTAAAAACATTCACTTTTATGTCATTTTCATTAATTGTGGATATTCTTTTACCAAAATTTGCAAATAAACTGTTTTGTAATATCGTAACTGATGAAGGTCTTTCGTCCGGATTTAACTTTAACATCGAATATATAACATTTTCTGTAGCTTTGTGTTTTACATTGCTTTTCAAAAGATCTTCGAGATTATTCTTAGTTGATTTTAATGATTCCATATTAAGTGTTATTGGCAAATCGTATTCCTTCACCCAATTCTCATTTTTAACGTTTCCACAGATTTTTGTTATTGTCCTCAATTGATCAACTTCATTTTGTCCTTGAAATAACACGGATTTTGTAAACAGTTCATAAAATATGCATCCTAAACTCCATATATCAATCGATTTGTTATACGTTACACAATTGAGGAGTAACTCGATTGATCGGTACCACAATGTTACAATATTCGGAGTGTACTGGGGTCTCTTTCCATGCTTAGGAAGTTTAAACGATCTTGACCATCCAAAGTCGGCGATTTTTACAATATTATTATTTTTGATGAGAATATTTTCCGGTTTCAAGTCGCGATGAAAGCATTTGTTACTGTGCATATAGTCGACACCGCTGAGACATTGCTTCATAATTGAGACTTTATTATTGAATGAAATAGGTATCCCTTCACTATAAATTATTTGTTTCAGTGTTCTATCACAAAATTCAAATACTAAATAGAAGTTGGCAACGTAACCATTTTCTGACGTATAACTGTTTTCGAAACAGAAATCTTTTAATTCAACAATATTTTCATGTTTTAATACTTTCAGTAATTTTATTTCTCGCATTGTATGAATATCGAACTGATCTTCACCTTTTAGATTCTTAAATACTTTAATGGCACAAATCTCCTTTGTTTCTTGGTTGACCGATTTATGCACTTTTCCAAACGCTCCTTCTCCGATACACTCCATGTTTTTGTATTTACTTATACTCGTTAAACCATTTTTGGGAGTTTTGTTTTCTATCAAAGATTTGTAAAATATTTCTTTACTTTTTACATTTGTATTAAATATTTTTTCAAAAAGATTCATGTGATTATTAATTGTAAAATAAATTAGAATAAATTAAGGAAGTAATTTAAAAATAAATTCCAATTTGTTGAAAAATTATTGGATAAAATTTTTGTAATTTTAATTATAGTTTTTGAATGTTAAAAAATTTAAAATAAAATATCGTCATTTTTCAAACATTGAAAACGTAATAACTATTACAAGTACTATATCATATCAAATCATTTCAAAAATATTACAAAATTTTATGTTTGTAAATTATTAAAGTTTAATAAAAAATTAATTATAAAATAAATCCTCGATTAATAATGTAATAATATTTTTGTTACTTGCACACATTTTTAATATTTTTATATTCACTTATATGAAAAATTAGCACTGTTAGTAGCGTTTACGCCATTTTTATTATCCGAAATTTCAGAAATAATATTTATCGCAAAACTTTATTAATGAAAATAATGCACATATAAAAATTTCGTGGTTATTCAATCATTTCGCCGTAATTCATCTATTAAATTTTTCTTTCAATTTAATTTTTAAAATTAAAAATATAATTAAAAAATTGATTTATTTTAAATTATAACTGAAAATTTTTATAAAATTGTATCCTAAAACTAATTAATTTAAATTTACCATAAGCCTTTTATTTAAAAAAATATTTCTTAAAAATACTATAAATTTTAATCCGTTTATTTATTGATTCTAAAATTCTTATTTCAAAACTTTTATTATAATATATCAATTATTATGCATGTAAACATTTTTTATTTTTATTTAAGTATTTAACTTTTTTTGCTTTTCCTTTATAGATCATTTTTCATTTTAAAACTTTTTGTATCTATTTAATTTTTTAAAACTTTCAAATTAAAAAAAAATAATAAATTATTTTGACGAAGTGTAAATTTAAACTAACTCATCATAAGTACAATAATGATAATTAAAAAAAGATGAAGGAGATTCAATGCATATTAATGAATTAGAATATTATAAGGGATCAAATGTAATTAATATAAAATATCTGGAATTAAATATTACGCAAAGTACATATCTAAATAATAATAATAATAATAATAATAATAAACTTTTAATTTAAATTTTTATCAAATTATATATATATTTATATTGAAAAATAATTTTGTTAAAGTTTTTTTCAAGAAAGTAGAAATTCGTCTTCCATCATCAGCAAATATTTTTAGTTACTATATTTGTTAGTTACCATTTTAATGTTTCTTTTGTATCAGGTTATTTTAAAATGGATCAAAATTTAAATTTATTTATTAAAAAATTAAATATAAAATTTGTTCCCTTTTAAAATAACTTTATACAAAAGAAATATTAAAATGGTAAATAACAAATATAATTGCTGATAATGGAAGTGTGAGGGATATTGGAATGATGTTGAGTGATTGTTGAATGAGTTTTATAATATGTTTGACTCTGTTTGGTGTTTGAAGCATGAGATCTTTCCCTATGCAATTGAAGTCAATTATTGTCGAATTTAAAAATTTATATTATTAAATGTATAATAAATTAATTGTTATTTAACACTTAATTAAAAATACAATTGTTTTAATCATTGCAGATTTTGGCAAATTTTTGAAGAATCAATTGAAGAAACAAGTCATGCCCCAGACGCTGATTACAGACTATTTTAGTCTTAATAAATCTTGTAATAAGACTTCGGCTGTTAGTATCCTTAATATGAAGAATTTCCGAAACATTTACAATTTCTTTAAAAAGCTTTAACAGAATTATTTTTCAAAATTAGCGTTCACAAGACTCCATAATATATATATATATATATATATATATATGGGTCTACCCAAAAAATGGAATTTCATCATGGTCTACATTCCCCAACTCCTTAATAATTTCCTTCGCCGACAATGTCTTTAAAACAAGAAACTTTATTACGCTACAAAATGATACAGGAGAATACATGATTATGACGAAACATTGAAAGACCTAAAAAATCAGACCACATGCAGATGTTACAGTAAAACAAATTGTATTTTAGTTACCTATACCCAGTGAATACTCAAGGAATATATCACAATTAAATTGATAAATTATTAGATCTTGATTCCGGGTATTATGTAAAATTTCGTTTTCCATTTCATCTTCTATACAATAATTCTTTATTCTTTGCAATTAAATCATCATCAATAGTAATATATTCTTCAATGTTTAAATCATCATCGCTACACTATAAACTCCACACATCTAAATTAAATAACCGTTTTCGATCATCTTCGAAATTGTCATTTTTATTATCATTATTATCATCCAAATTAAAAAGCTGTTCTTCTCATTCCTTTCAGAGTTGAAACAGACAAGAATATTTAATCTCTCTTTACCCTTTTCCTCGTTGATAATTCGATTTGGTCGTGTATTATTTCCTTTGCTTAAATCGATAAATTAATCCAAAATCATCAAATTTCATAACATTGCAAAGTTTATTTTTTTAATATTTACGGCAATTTAACTCGTGTTCAGTCATCAAAAGTCTCCATGCAAATCGATGCTGCCTCACAATGAATTTCTTTAAAAAGGATTTAATTTATTTTGCAAATTTTTTTAATCCATCCATTACTAGATATTAACCATTTGAACTTTTAATTATTTCACAATCTGGACATTCCTTACAACATCCTAGAACTGTACATTTATAGTTTTGTAACTTTACAGAAGCAATTAAGGGTGTGACATAACACAGCATCTGGACTGTGACATACATGCGGATGATGTCTCTACATATATTTCATTGTATAAATTATTGTACCGGGACAAAAAACCTTATATCTAATAGATGTAAGGTGCCAATATGACACTAAAAGGAATATGGAGAACAGTAACACGAAGAACCTTGGCCATTACAAGTTCCTGGTAGAAGCGTGTCAGAGAGCCATTCCAAATACAACAGTACTGATCTACACCCTCCAGGTAGGGTGTATCGAAACATGGTCAAAGGACAGTACCTGTATTTTGAACAGTCTGATGATCCCACCGCTTGTTCGGTATCCCACGTCAAATACTCTTCGGCACAATGGGCATTTCTCAGAGATGGGAAATGCCGAGGAATCCGAAGACTTAACCAGATCGAAATAAGGGAAGAAGCACCAATGGACTCCATACTGAACATGGAAGAACCCGATAGTATGGAGGAAATTGAAATTGAAAACAATATAGAAGAATTCGATCCGGCAGTCCTCGATGAGATGCTAAAATCTTACGCTGATAGAGTTGAGCTTCTCAACAATGAGGAAAGTACTCATCTTCTGCTGAAGAATCACCAGAAGATGATTTTTCGGGTATAAGGTATATAAGAAGGCGGAAACGATCCCCCAATTTAGTAGTGCATGAAAAGAACTCCAGTGCATTGCTCGCCAACCATACGAATTCATATAAGACACAACGGATACTTTTGCCCATGGAAAAAGAGATAGTTAACTGTACCTTTTATGATTATTAATTAATTACTTTGTGATTTTGTCAATCTTTTTAAATATATTGCACAAACAAACAGTGGATTTGCGATAATGGAATAGCAAAACTAATAAATTTAACAAAATCAAATAAAGATCAGACTTACTTGCAATGTTGCATTCAGCTTCAAGCAGTAACCACTGTTTAGGATCAAATGAGTGGCAATGGAACCACATAATATGATCCAAAGAAACCATAAATCCAACTGATTCAAAACAATGCATGGTTAAGATCGGTTGCAAAATCACATAATCAGATATGAAACCCAAAAGAGCATGTTTTGAAGATTTTTTATTCAGATCAATTACTGAATTGAAATAAAATACAGATAATGTTCATTTAATCTGATAATTTGACAGTAAAAATTACACTAAATAATAAATTAATTAATAAAAATAAGGAATATCGAAAACAGTTATTCAAAAAAGATTATTGTTGTAATTGGCCATGTGAACTAGTAAAAAGAATACTTTAAATTGAAATGTGAATTAGTAATAAAAACTAACTTGAAGGATTATTGGAATTATATTAGGCGGTTAAAAATTTAAATAATGTTTCACATTTTATTCTAACTTTTGTCAAACAATGTTCTTAATTAGTATAAATTGTCAAAAGAAACAAGTTTGCGAAAGAATCCAATAATTTGTAAGCAGATCGTTCGATTAATGCAGTGGTCTTCAACCTGGGCGATATCGCCCACTAATGGGCGTTTTAAAATATTGGGTGGGCGTTAGGAAAAAATATGAGCGGACGGATTCTGTATGTATTTGTAAGAAGTAATTTTTTTTACAAATTATTTGCTTCAATTAGTAACGTATTGAAACTTTAGTTGCATGCAACTGCCTGTTGTATTAGTAGTTTAACGCTTGTTTTATAGATTCATTAACAATTATTCCTTGCTTAAGGAGAATTGAAAATATAAAACCTTTTCGTTTTAGTAAATAGAATGAAATAAATTCCTATTAACTTATCTCGTCTTTATTAAAACTTCACACTGGTCATGTCATTCTCATGCATTAAAATGATTTGATGCTTGGTTGATTAAATATTGAATCACAATATTTAATCACACTACGAGATTGGAATAATACATTTTTAAAAATAAATTTGTTGGCATTTAATTATCTAGGATTAAATATGGGTATGCCATCAAAGAAAAAATATTCTCGGCAGTATTCATTGGAGTATCTCTCGTATGGATTTATTCAAGCTACAAATGACAATCAAATCCCAATGTGCCTTATTTGTAAGCAAACATTTTCAAATGAAGCCATGAAGCCATCACGCCTTCGAGCACATTTAAATGCAATGCATTCAGACAAAAAAGATAAATCATTGAAGTATTTTAAAACATTGTATGAACAATTTAAAAAACGACAAACAATTACCACAATGTTTCAAAAAGGTAACGCAAAAGTAGTAGATGGACTAGTTGCCTCCTACCAAATTTCTCAACTGATAGCAAAGTGTAGTAAACCTCACAATATTSCTGAAACAYTAATMTTACCAGCAGTGCGAGAAATTATTAGCACTGTGATGCACCAGGATCCAACCGAAGTCATCAAAGTTTTACCATTAAGCGATACATCTGTTCAGAGACGTATTGATGAAATGGCACTAGATGTTGAAGAGTAACTGGTTACAATCTTGCGGGTTACTCAATTGTCATTGCAAATGGATGAATCTACGCTACCTAGGAATGAAGCTTTGCTAATGGGATATGTCAGGTATTTTGATAAAGACCATAAACTTCAAGAGGAAATGTTGTTCGCCGAAAAATTACACATCGATACTAAAGTAATATCAATCTTTGCCTCTTTGAAAACATTTCTTGACACGAAACATATTCCTTTTAACAACATTGTTGCCTGCGCAACCAATAAAGCTCCTGCGATGGTTGGTCGTTATCGTGGATTCCTTGCACATTTGAAAACCGCTGTCCCTTGTATATTCACGGTTCATTGTGTTGCACACAGACAACATCTCGTAGCCAAGCTGCTAGGTGAGGATCTGCACTCTTCATTGGGAACTGTCATTCGTGCTGTAAATAAGATCAAATGTAATTCTCTGAATGATCGCATCTTTCGTCAACTGTGCGAAAATAGTGATGAACAACATAATCGACTTATTCTTCATACTGCAGTTCGATGGTTATCACAAGGCAACAGTTTGGCAAGATTCGCAGAATTATTCGATAGCATCTTACAATTCTTTGAAACCAATAACNACATCACTTTTTGTGAAGAATTGAAAGCTGCAAAGAAAGATGCATTCTACCTTGCTGGAATATTTCAAAAGTTCAACGAAATCAATCTGAAACTTCAAGGACAGTGTGTAACATTAATAGATTCTAAAAAAGTAATTTTAACATTTATTCAAAGGTTGGCATTATATCGACAGAACATCCTACGACGAGAGTTTTATCAATTTCCAATGCTAGATTCCGTGAGTGAAGAAGTTAATATTGATGACATTAACAAATTTTCCAATCACCTAAACTTATTACAAACCGATATGTCTACGCGATTTTGCGATTTAATTCAACTGTAAGTACCTGCATGGATGATTGACCCATTGAAAGCTAATGTTCTGGATGCCGAAGTGCAGATTCAAGAAGAATTGATAGAATTGCAAAATGATGATATTGCACATGCACTATACAACAAAGGTTGATATATTCAAATTTGGCAGCGCAAAGAAATGTCTACTCTATATCCACATTTATGGCAAAAAATGAGATTACTAATATTACCATTTCCCACATCTTACCTAGTAGAGTGTGGATTCAGTGCAGCAACTAATCTTCTCACCAAGCAAAGATACAATCTAGATTTTGCTAAAAGGGACGATTTGAGACTGCATCTCACACACCTGAAACCAGACATTAAGTCCTTGGCATCGAAACACCAAGCACAGGGATCTCATTAACTCTTTCAACTACTGTACTAGTTTTGTAGATATTGCATTATCTTTTGTCAATAAATAGTATTTGGATCTAATAGTTTTTCAAGTTTTGGTGGGCGGTAGTTTTTTATTATAGATGGGAATGAAGCAAAAGTTGGCATTAGTCTAAAAAAGGTTGAAGGCCACTGGATTAATGTATATTACGTTTAAAGAAGTCCTTGATAAAGTCAAATTGATTATTATAGCATTATAATCCCATATTACAATATTGCCAAATGTTGAATGTTTAATGGTGATTTAGAAATCTGGACGACTCAGATGTGAACAAGAAACTTACCCACTGTTGCGGAAACCGTGCCTCAACTAATGTTGTTTTTAATGACATATCGAAAATGTAGTTGTCATTTGCTTGATTTGACAACGGAGGTTTGTAATTATATATTTTTTTATTTGCTAATTGAGGTTTTGAATGATAAGATATTTCAAATTCTGGGATAAATTCAACACACAAAGAATTTTGATGAAATTTTAATTCATTTAACCAAAAGATTAAAACTCTCATCGCTTTATAAACTTTCATTTTTATTAAATTGATTTTTTTGTTAAAACCGACGATGACATTACTGTAAAAAGGTCTACAAGTAGACACACAAATCGAAGAAACATTTGGAAATTCTAAACATCTTTTTTTAACAAGGATAAAACCAAAGAGAAAGTGTACCGGTCCTCTTTAGGGCCGTAACTCTTTATTGTCAAATCGAAGTCCAGTAGTCGGTGGCAACAACCACAAAAAACCATGAATGTCGCGATTCAAGACATGATCGTCAAACTTACCTGTAAAGGCATATTTAGAACATAATCCATATATACCATTTTTATAATACATTTATTTATCTTAATTAGTTATATTTATATTTACATATAAATATTATTTCTTATATGTATTTAGTAAATAATAAAAACGCTAAAAACCAATTCCAAAATTAAAAATTAAAAGGGGATTTTTAAAGGCATCGAGAATACAAAGCTAAATCTTATCTTCAATCGTTGGATTTTCAATCACATATCTATCGACCCCATGTGCACTCTGCACTAAACATTTTAGCTAACTATTTTTCTGGGCAACGAGGAAAGCTCTCAAGAAGACCAAATTCGACAAGATCCCGAATAAGGAAATGAAGATTAGACTGACTAGGCAAGAGTGATTTTGACCAAAGGATGCATAGTATTCTATGAATATAATTCACGGAAGTGTGTGACTGAGGTTCGAAGAGTTCCAAACTCTGAGATCGCCTCTAAAATCGAAGAATCAGTGGCCATAAAAAGCAACTGATGAAAGAGCGCATTACTCGCGATGTGCTCTGAATATTAAACGACCCGGCAGATTCGCAGAATACAGGGAAAGTCTAAACGAAAGATGACTTCTCGAAAAAGATGAGGAATTTAAACACCTGATCAAAGAGGCCATATCTGAGCGACTGAAAGAGGTAGTCGAGCTCGATAAAGAATATCTGGAAATGCTTAAGCCGCGCATCAAACTATTAGCTTGCACATTCCCGTTTTGCTTTGAATAATTTCTGAGCAGAAGGAACCCAAAATACACATTAAGAATGTGCATCTGGCCACGGTGCCAATGACACATAGAGGTAGTGGTTCATTCTTATGTCCCATGGAGAATTGCCACAAAATATATAAAACTAATGGATGACTACAACGACATTTATTAATTGATCATCGAATCCAAAGTAATGGTACTACGAACATCCAAGTAGTAAAAAGAGCAGAAACAGAAAGACGTATTGGACCTTTGAACTTGAACGCGGAACACTAATAAAAAATTAATAACTCAAAAATACAATTAACATAGTTTTGTAGAGCAGAAAGAGTTCTATCGAATGAGTCATCACCATTTGCCAAAAAGCAAATGAATCGTTTTAAATTAAAATAAAATATAAAAACGCTACAAACTTATTTATTTTATTTATATATATTTATATTTTTATATAAAAGAAGTTTGACGTAAATAGTTAACTTCCAACTTCATTTATATTAACAGAATATGATTTCACTCTGCAATATAGAAAAGAGGAGGAACACGACAGATGGTTCATCGCGTATGAAACCTTCTTCAATGTTTTCGGTAAAAATTAAGAAAGTAACTGGTAGTATCGAATGGGCTATAATTGGTAGCAAATAGTAGCAGTATGTTAACGATCGAATGTTTTCTGGGGTGAGTTACTGGTTCATGAAAAGTGATCCATTTTTATTGAAAAACAAAAAATAAATTAACTTGCTTCTAGAATGCACCAGTCTAAAACTGTTTGTCATTACGAGAATTATTAATTAAAGAATAAGCATAATATTAATGTTATTTATTTAATTTTCTACAATTCACAAAATCTAAAACAGACTTACAATTGTCATCTCGCAATTTCAACCACTTATAAATTTTATTTGTAGTGTTAGCTTTGCAAAGTGTTTGAACGTCAGGGTCGACGGGTTTTATGAATACTGGAAAATCATTGAGCCATTCAGCGTGACTTTGCAATCTGTTTATCAGAGTCTCTTCCTTGTGTGTTCTGTTATTGTAATCATTATGGACATTTGTAAAACATTAACAAAAATAAAAAAAATAAAATTTGAAGACTACAACATGATATAAGCCGTTATAGCCCCATAAATTTCAAATGAAATTGAAAGGGAAATTTTCTTAAAACGATATAATTGATAGAAATCAAAGAGAAAATATAAAAATATATATGCATATAAATTAGTTTTGCATAGAGAGTAACAAGAATAACTAATTTGATTGCTTTTGTTGGAAAAAAAGGAAACTTAATTCAGATTTAGTCACCACTCTCACAATATTTATAAATTAATGTATAAGAAATGCCACAAATAAATATGTTACTTGTAAATCTCACATAAAATTTTTAATTTTCTAATAAGGCTGATGTTCGTTTATTTTAACTGAAGTGGTCACATAATTAATTTAAATATTTATGTGTAAAATAAAAATATTATTAAATATTAGGGATGTACCGGTTTCCTTTTTTGAAATCCGGCCGGTGCCGAAGCCGGAATCAGAATATTTTCAAAATCTAGTCGGAGATGGAGCAGGTGCCGGATTTGCGAAAATTAAAAAAAAGTTGAATATTTAAATTAAACGATAATTAAATACTATACGATATACGAAATATAATTGTGGTAAGAAACGCATTACATCTAAACAAATCGCTTGTAGGAGGTGGAGCAAGATAATCACGTGTCATAGGTACCATTGTAGGATGCCTGTATTTTTGTTTCATTGCCACCAGAGAAAATGATCTTTAAAATCTTCATCTTCACTTTCTCAAAAAAAAATCAGGTGTTACACGTTTTGTGATATATTTTCTCCATAAATTTGATACCTGAGCACAAGTTCCACAAAACCAGTATTCTCCACAAGTTGAATGGACCGCAAATCTATGGCAAGCATTCGACCAAAAGCCTTGTGGATTTTGATAGCTAATGGATGATTGATATGCCAACGCTGTGTATTGGTTAAACACTGTTCCAGAGTTTGTTGAACTGTGGTATGTAACTTGGAGTCAAATATGCACCGTTTTATTCTATAATTAGTTGCCATTTTGAAGGTAGCTTCATAATGCCTCTCTCGTAGAAGTCTTCGTCCTTATTGGCGAAAAACTGTAGTAATCGATTTTCACAATCTTCTATTGATCCCAATTTCTTATCACTCAGGAAATTTTTCAATGCGAGAAAAAGGTGGTAATCGCTTGGTGCCATGTCCGGACTATTTGGTGGATGCATTAAAACTTCCTAACCAAGCTCCCTGAGTTTCTGGCGAGTCACTACAGGCGTATGTGGTCTGGTCTTGTCGTGATGGAACACAACACCTCTTCTGTTGGCCAAATCTGGTCGTTTCTCATCATTTGCTATCTTCAAACGGTTCAGTTGTTGACAGTACAGATCTGAATTTAGTGTTTGGCCATACGGAAGCAACTCATAATAAATGATTCCTTTCCAGTCCCACCAAATACACAGTAGAACCTTCCTGACCGTTAGTCCTGGTTTAGCGACCGTTTGAGGTGCTTCACCGTGCTTTGACCATGATCGTTTTCGTACAATATTGTCGTATGTAACCCATTTCTCATCCCCAGTAACCATCCGTTTAAGATATGGGTCGATTTCATTTCGTTTGACCAAGGTTTCGCAGATGGAAATTCGATCCATCATGTTTTTTGGTGTTAATTGGTGTGAAACCCAAACATCAAGTTTCTTTTTGAATCCTGCTTTGCCCAAATAGTTTAAAACCGTTTTGTGGTCGATCTTCAGCTCCTGTGCGATGCTACGACTACTCAACTTCGATCATTGCCGAGATTTTATCGACATTTTCAACGATAGGCCTACCTCTCAGACGTACATCTTTAACATCAAAATGCCTCCACGGAATCGACGAAACCAAAATTGCGTGTAATTAGCTGTTACAACATTGGTACCATAAACACCATTCACAATAACATTCAAGAAATTTTTATATTTGATATTTATTTTGATTTAAGTTTTCATATTTATATTTTTGTGAAATTGATTTTCATTTGTATGAAAATAAAATATGAAAGGTATAAACTTGATTCAATTTAGTTATTTTTAAATAATATTTTATTTTGTGAAGTTTATTACACTACTTTTATTGCTTACATAAAAATATCGTACAACTTTTAGTCAAACTCAGAATTATCATATTTTATAATTTAATTCTATATCAGTTCTAAGTGTCGACAAACTGTAATTGACTCCATTGTCTCGCATTGAAATGGAATGTCATTCAATCTTATTTCAGATTTATCATTCTATGGCAAATCATTGTTTAGGAATGGAATCATGATTCATAGAATCGACGATATAATTTTCAATAAGATCGAAATCGTTCTTAAAATTAATATTGGAAACCCAAAGTAATTCCTATTTTTTATGAAATTCTTTCAACCATGTTTGATTGTTTTAAAAAATACTCAAGCAATTAGTACTTCTCCAAAGCGACAGTTTCATTATTATTAACAATATCAAAATATGCTAAACAATTCTTGGGATATTTATCTAAACAAATTTATTTCGTCACACTATGGGCCAGAAGTTAGGGGGCACTAACGATGAGGAGTTAGTTAAAATTTTCAAATAATTTATAATTTTTTAAATTTTAAATTTTAAAAAAACTTTAAAAATTATAAAAAAACAGATTTTAACATGTAAAAATGTTACATTAAATAAAGTCGATATATTTTAATGGGGAAATAATGATTTAAAAATTTTAAAAAATAATGGCCAATTTTTAAGAAAATCAATAACACCATTCAAAACATTAAATTTTATCACCACAATATATACCGGTTGATTTTCCACCATCCTCAGGCTTAATTAACAACAATTTTGCTGTCTGTTAGAAACTAAATGAAATTTTGCATAAAAATGGCTATTCTAAATCATTTTTAGAGAAATTAACTAATGAGGCAATAGAAAAATTAATTAATAAATGGCATGAAGGTAAAGATGAATTAAAACCAGATAAAGTATCTAATGGAGATTCGAATATTTGAATACATTAATCGATCCTGATTCAGAAGGTTCAAAAAATTATATCGTTTATTTTAAAATCATTGATTAAATGATCTTACCAAATTTAAATGTTTTAAGCAATAAATCTCCTTGAAATGGATGCAACACCACATACATTGGAGAGACTTCAGAGTCATCTCTGTAAAAGGATTAAGGGCTTTGATGGTTGAGTCGTGGTAGTAAATATGCTGGACATTTTATTGCTGGACATATGAAAGTTTTTAGATCGGTATGTGAAAATAACTAATTTTAAAATATTGTGCAATAATTTTAAATTTTTTTGGGAGAGTCATTTGCGAGGCATTATTGATTACGTCACTTAATCCATTCATTAATGTCCAAACGGTTATAAGCCAATTCATCGCATATGAAAACAGTAAAATAAATAATTTATAGTGTTATTAATATTGTCCTTTAAATTCATGTATAAGTAATATGTAATACTATTTCACTAATATACATGATCTTATTAATATGCAAGCTTTTTTGGATACCAATTTTAGGCATTAATCTTAAATCGAATTTTTAATATTTATGATATATTTTAATATTTTATAATATTTTAAATATTTTTATTATTTTTTTAATATTTTAAATATGTTTAAAATAATTGTTAAAAAATTAAAATGTTATATATATTTAAAAGTTTACGATGTGGTTCATAACATATGATCGGAGGTGTATATAAACAAGTTCAGTTTCTTGTTTAAAATACTTTAAAAACTTTGCAGCTCATAGATATGGCTTTAGAATATTTGGAATCAGAAAAAAATAAAAGAATGTTAGTGTAGGAAGGTTTCTTTATCATATGGAGAGAAAAACTTAACAAAAGGAGATATCGAGATACTGTGATAGATCCTGCAAAGGCCGTTGTTATGACGAGATGTTAAAACTACCATCTCAACATTCTCACGCAGCATCTACTGGTAAACTTGAAAAGCCTCAACTACAATCAACCATCTGACGACGTACAAAGGAAAGTGAAGAACTAGCAAGAGTAATCGTCCAGTCATCGATGGGAAATTTGAGTCTCGCTGGTCAAGCATCGGTACCGAAAACGGAAAGTACGAAACGCAACATCAGGCGATATCGTCAGCTTCTTTCTCAAGTAGACGTTAATCTTCCAGCTGAACTTCGAATTACGTTTAACGGTCTTCCTTTCCTACGATATGACATCAACTTCCTACTTTTTGCAGCCGATGAAGATCTCCAATTCCTTAACGGATGCTGAGTATGGTTCGCCGACGGAACTTGCAAGGTCAGTCCAGCTGGATATACTCAACTGTATACCATTCATGGAACTCGTGATGGAATTAATATCCCTTGTGAATTCGTTTACTCCCGAATAAATTGGAGGGTACTTACGCCGCACTGTTAACAAAGTTAGGAGTGATTGAATTAAGATTGCAACCACAAACCGTCATCACAGATTTTGAACAGACTGCAATGAATGCATTCACGAATGTCTTCAGTCAACAAATTCATGGCTGCCACTTTCACTTCGAACAGTGCATCTGGCGTAAAGTTCAAGAGTATGGTTATGCTGGAAGGTACAACAACGAACTAGACTATGCGATGCACATCCGAATGCTAATCGCTCAAGCCTATGTTCTCAAGGACGACAAATTTCGCGTCTACGAAGAGCCGATAGAACTCGATTTGTTTCCCAGTAGTCGATCAACTTCTCAACTCCTTTGAAGAAACATTCATTGGAAGACGAGGAAGAGGTGGTGCTCGTTTTTCATCCGATATCTGGGACTGCTACCAAGCAGTCCGTGATAACATTCCTTGCACTAACAAAGCAGTAGAATGATGGCACAATGCATTTATACGGACATTTCAAATTGTACACCCAACTCTGCCGAGGTTAGTAGTCAAATTTCAGAAAGAACAGAATATCAACCAAATAAACTTTGAGTGAATGCTTGCAGGTGAAGATCCTCTCCTGAGGAAAAATAAATATCGAGATCAGGATCGTCGATTGCGCACTGTTGTGCTAGATTATGAGAATCGCGCATGAAACGATTACTTGCGGGGATGCAGTCCCAACAATTATTTACTGGATTATTAAATACTTTCAGAGACATTGTTAAATTTATTGTATTTGTTGTTTTATTTATTTTTGTTAAAGTTTTTTATAAAAGTATTATTCAGTTGTAAAAAAAGTAACTGTATCAGTCAATAATAATTTTAATTAAAAAACATGAGACAAATTTACCAAGCGACGAATTGTCCGATCACCGTCCAAACAAGTCTCTCCTTCCACTTGGTTGAAAATATTTGGATTGCAATTAAAATACTCAATTAATCATTTCATACTACGCGCGTGGTTATACAAAAAGGCCCAATTTAATAAAACCAGCATATATAAAAAGATAGATAAAATATTATTAATCTTAGCGATTATTAGATGTGTGGGGTGGGTCATTGAATAATTAATGTTCCCGCCCCTTACTTCTGGCCCACCCAGTATAAATCAACATACAATAACCCTCAGGTTTTTACAACGTTCTTAAGTATTAAAGTTTATTAATAAATATAATATCATAATAAATTGATATCACAAAAGCATACACAAGTTTCTGTTCAATCACATCTGTGACTAATTGACATTCATTGGGACCGATAATCTTGGGAAATTCTGGAATGTATACGAATTGACTGGGTGGTTCATCTAATTTAAAAGAGAGATAGATTTTAGCTATCACTAAATCATTTTGTTTGACAGAAACCGATCTTTTGACAAATGATCGTCCATCCATGATTGACTCAACTACATAATCGATTCTGTCATTAGTATTTCCTGAAACATTTTCCATTAAATATTGAACTTATAATCGGTTAAGATTTTATCAAAATTATTATGTAAATTTTATACATGAGTTGCACAATTCACTTTCACTGCACTAGGGCGATTCAAAAGTTTTTTTTCGTTTTTCTATGCCTTACGTTGTGACAGTTATTTTATATGAATATTCTATTTCTGCATTATTGATTTTTAGATTATTTATTATGGTATTACATGAAGAATCTCCTTGTATAGTGTTGGTTTTTTCATTAAATGTTTGTTTGTTTATTCATATCAAATTATGAAGAGCGAAAAATACGGAATTCGAGTGCTTTTGCGACAATACTGGAAATAATATTATTAATAAAAAAAATTTTTTATAAAAACAACCACGTTTTTCAAGCATTCCCAATGCACTAAAAAGAGGAAAATAATTTTTTTTCTAGACATGTGAGAAATTTTATACCTAACCCAAAAACGTGGGGCGGATTTCTGAATTACTGCTATTAGTAACTGCTATTTCCTCT
>MQRK01241884.1:90487-111331 GCA_001938485.1 Girardia tigrina | reverse complement strand
AAAACCAAAATAACAAAGTTTTATTTTAATAAAAGCAAGTTTTATTTCAAAATAATTTTTTTGTACGTATTAATTAATATTATTGATTTTTTTCATAAAGTTAAAATTTTCATGAAGTTTAATTATAGCATATGCGGTTTATGTAGAGCCGTAAATGTTTTAAAATATTGTATTGTCATCGGAAGCAAGGTTGTATAAAAAAATTCAGCTCAATTGGATGACTGAAAGTGGTCGAAAAATCAATCGCAAGATTTGTTCCAGACAAAAAACGAAGCTAAGTAAAACGTGTTAAAAAGGGTTCAACGCAGCCCGGGAAATATTTGATATAGAAGGCGAAGGTACAGTCAAAGTTCGTGTTTCACAATTGTGTTTCAAGGGCTTCTCAAGTGGGGACTTCAATTTGGAAAACCAACCTCGCTCTGGGCGACCATCTGTTGTTGATGATGACACCTTACGAAAAGCTGTGGAGGAGTAGCCCTGCACCAACAGGCGGAGATTATTAGCAGAACCTGGTACTTCACAAACCACTATTCAACACCATCTTCATCAGCTTGACTTTGTTAAAAGACGGTGTCGACAAATTCCTCCCGAACTGAGAGCCACTCAAGCACAACAACGACTTGATCTCTGCAAAGAATTGATTGCTGAATTTAATAACACGCGCTTCTTCAGAAGGATCGTGACGAGGGATGAAAAGTGGATATTTTCCCGTAATCCCAACAAGGAGAATCAGTGGCTCTACCCTGGTATGCCCGCCCGACAAGGACGTTTCGAATTCAAAGTTATGCTCTGTATATAGTAGAATTTCGTGGGGGTGATCCACTTCGAGCTGTTTCCGGATGGGAGTAATGTGAATGTCAATCACTACCTTCAGCAGCTGTACAGAGTCTATACCATTCTCTGTGAGCGTTACCCCGCAATGGTCTATCGCATCCAAGTTCTTCTACAAGACAACGCTCCGGCGCACACTACAAGTTTGACTCGTGGTAAAGTGCAAGAGCTAAATGAGTTTGAATATTAATTTGGATCCATGGATCTTATTAATATTCAAGCTTTACACTCAATTTCTCTGTTAAACATTTTCAAATAGAGCCATTATTTAATAATTGATTGTGTAACCTCCATTATCATATATAAGCTGCAAAAACTAATGCTCTATTAGAAGAAATACGGTATTAGTTTAGTCTGAAGATGGCGGGTAATCCGTCGAAATTAATTACAAAACCAATAATAAATTTTGAAATTGGCGTTCAGTTTTTAATCAAGAGTATAAATGACCATTGTGTTCTACATATTAATCTTTATCGTGCTTTTTATATAATTTTATATAGTCGTCAGGAATGTCGTTACTTAGATATATTGTACGAGGGGCGTTCCGAAAGTAAGTGGAAAAAGGAGAGACGACACCACAAGAAAGCATTTATTGGAGGAATACAATGTCATTCAGATAGACCTGTCATCTCCGGCAACTCGCGAATGGTAAGGCAGCGATTTGCATTGATGGTCTCCGACACTTTTTCCACATTTTCTACCATACTCGTCGTTGCTGGACGCCCACTCCTGTCCTCGTCATCCAAGGATTCACGTCGATTTTCGAATTGATACACCCAATTGTAGACGGCAGACTTTTGCAGGACTCTTCCTTGAAACACATTTGATAAGCGGCGCACAATGTCAGACACTGGAGTATCCTCTTTCCAAAGGAAAAAGATGATGGCATGCTAAGAACGTACTGCGTCTTCCATGTGTTAAACAAAAATGAAAACACTGCCTATGACAGTTTCCTCTATGCTGCTCACATGTTGCATGTACCAATGCCACTTTTGCTCGATTTCTATTGGCTAGTAAGTACATCACGCCACCACGCCATCTGTCCCTCTGTAAGATGTACACACACGCGCACACCCACATATAAATAAAAATAAAAAAAATGAAAAAAAAGGAACTCACTAAATGGTTAAAATTTATTATAATTTGTTATAATTTATTAGTAGTATGTGAGGGTAGGAAAATTTGATTCGATGTGTATGTTGGTTGCATGATTGCGTGTGTTTGCATGTTAAAATTTTGTAAAATACTTGTAAATACTGTGAGAATCTAATACAATTCTTAATAAGCAAATACAATTTCGATGTATTATTAAACACAACAATAGTGGAGGCACGGTTTCTGCAACACAAAAAAATCAGAATATTTAAACAAAAAATATATTGCATCAATAAAATATTTTATTTTAAAATGACGTCTTTTAATTTTTAATCAGGAAAATGTTGGTTTGGAAACATTGTGATAAATCGGATAATTGTCAACCCGGATCAAACCCAATTTTCTAAACTGTAACCCGAACCCGACCCGATACCGGGTCGGGTTTGGGTTAGGATCACAATCGCCCATCTCCAATTTACACAGGATGTGAACATGTCAAGCAAGGAAGAAGGCAAAATGGGAAGTGAAGTAGATAACAACAAAAATTTTTTTTTAAAAAATAGAAAGAAATAAACAATTAAAATTTAAAGGACATTAGAAAAACAATAATTAATTAAATTGAGAATTAAAAAAATATCGAAAATTAAAATAATAAATTTATAAAAAAATACTAAATAAATATTACTAATTGATTTAAACAAAAGAATTACCTTTAATGAGAAAATACACTTGAAAACTGTGCAAGTGCATATTCGAATCCACGGTGTTATAGGAAGCCAAAATCGATTGTCCTAAAATTGTTCCTCCGAAAATAGCTCGTTTGTGATAACTACCGCTGACGTTACTGCTGTAAAAATTACAATGAATATTAAAGCATAATGGTGACAGTCTGTATGTGGGTAACGCTCAAACATAATCCTCTTATTATTATACACTACCTTCGAAAAGTTTGATTTCACTTAGAAAAATCTTCTTTTTGTACTTATCGCCTTGGAATTTTTGAAACTAATTTATAGAGTATTTCTGGTCGCAATCGTTACCAAACTAGTTGTTGACATTTCTACAATTTCATTCGTTATTTGGACAAAGTTTCCTTACTTCTCTGTCCAGCTTATCCCACAACAGGTCGATCGAATTAGAATCCGGAGATTGTGATGGTCATTCCATGGATTTAAGACTACCCGCAGTTTCTTTTGATTCTTAATAATTCATACAAAAAATTTTATGTAAGTTTGGTATCGTTATCTAGCTGAAATACAAACCCTTCTCAAATCAAATCGGTACCAGATGGAATAACGCTTAACAATCTTCTTTTCGCATTTTCTCGTTGATTTTCACCAAGGCGCTGATACCAGTGTAACAAAAACAGCCCCATAACATAACAATACCCCTTCAAAACTTAACTGTTGGTTTTATACATTGAGATGAATATGTCGCTTGGAAACGAAAATTTCGAATTTGGCTTATCCGTCCATTTTTGTTTTCAATGTTTGACCGTCCAATTTTTACGTTCTTTTGTATATTTGAGTCGTTTACGAATGTTTACCGAACGAAACAATGGTGTTTTGGTAGCGACATGTCAAAACAAACCGACAGCATGACAGTTGTATTGTAGATCGACTTCAGTAGCGTTTGATTGATTTCGGGTGCAATATCTGATACTGTATTGAGCCTGAATCGATAACTTAAACCTTATATATACATATCATCACTTTCTGCAGTCTTTCTGGGTCGGCCTGAACGTTTCCTGTCGGAAAACTATTTGGTTTTATCAAATTTCTCAAATGTTGTACGGATTCCTTTCTGTGAAACTAACAGTATTTATGCAACTTTTTGCTGTGAATAGTTGATATTATTCAAAATTACTAGCTGATAATATATTTCTTTCCATATTTGCTTTGATTTTTAATTTTGATCTTTGCTTACCCTATTAAAGTCCATGGACACAATTTTGAAGCAGCAATGTTGACTAAAATTTTCTGCAATGTGCAATTTTCTTTCAAGTATCAAAGTAACGATATTTAAAAGTACTTGAAAAACAATCGTCCGCTAAATAAAAAAGAAGTCATTGGCACGAATTACAAAGTATAGATTCACCGAGTGAAAACTGATACAAGTTCAAAGAAATATACTTGAAGTAATTCAAAATCATAAATATTACTATTATCAATTTTTCAATGTTTTAAAATTCATCATATTTCGATACAATAAATAAGAAATAAAAGACAACGCTCAAAAGTTATAATAAATATCTCCTTCTATAAAATTACATGTCAAAACTGTTTGAGAACGAAAATAAAGTGACAAATACAAAAGACTATTTTTCCAAGTGAGTTCAAACTTGTGCAGGGAGGTGTATGTACATAAATAATTGATAATTTAAAAATGAAAATTTAAAAAGTAAATTGAAAAAATACTGAAATCAAAATTTTTAAAATTTAAATAGGTAAAACAAAATAATACTCTTCCATTTTTTCAGCCTACCAAGAGAATGTTTTTATATAAAATATTTCTTTACCAGTATTTTAAAATTCTTCTTTTCTTCTTCTTTTTGACCTTAGCCGTTGGGCCGTGGGGTGCACCCAATTATGCACAAGCCTTCGCCATAACCTTTGCTAGTGCTTGTTTTCTTATTTGATGTCCGTTAAAATTTTTAAATTATTTATCATCATTTTTCATGAAAATAATTTTTTTAATTTTTTATAATTTTTCAAAAATATTTATATTTACAAAAATAGTGTTATAGTCAGAGTAAATACGTATTACTTATTGCGCCGAAAAAAAATATCTAAAATATAATAAAATTTATTCCTTTATTAAAATTATTAAAATAATACAATCAATGGCAGTGCATCTGATGATCATTGTAGTGAATAATAAGCAATTGAATGTCAGATAATACAAAATTGGTAGAAAAATCCAAACATACTCTTAATATCACATACTTACAAGACAAACAATAGTTTATTATACACTAGAATACCTATATAATTTACAGGCATTAGTAAGATCCATAAGTAATTATAAATAACATTAAAAAATCAATTAATTAATAATCAAAAATTAAATAATAAATAATCACAAATTAATTCATAAATAATCACAAATTAATTCATAAATAATCACAAATTAATTCATAAATAATCACAAATTAATTCATAAATAATCACAAATAATTCATAAATAATCGCAAATTAATTAATAAATAATCACAAATTAATTAATAAATAATTACAAATTAATTAATAAATATTCACAAATTAATTAATAAATAATTACAAATTAATTAATAAATAATCACAAATTAATTCATAAATAATCACAAATTAATTCATAAATATTCACAAATTAACAAAAAATAGTCATAAATATATTAACAAAAACAGCGTACATTGATAAACATAAAATCCAAAGCAATTTGTAAATCATTAAAAATCATTTAAAATAATTTTAAATGTGATAATAATAATTGTATTAATGCTCTTAACAATACCTAAAAATCTCATCTTTGACAATTTAATTATTAAAAAATTAATTCATTTTTTAAAAAATAAATTTTTTTATTAAATTTATTAAATCCGAATTTTCAATTAAGTGTAAGTGTATCTGGGACATTTCTTTTTCTTCTTTTGACCTTAGCTGTTGGGCCGTGGGTGCACCAAATTATAAACAAGCCTTCGCCACATCTCTCTATTTGTAGTTTCTTTTCTCAGACATTCCACACTCAGTCCAGTCCATTCTTTTAAATCGTCCATCCATTGCCTCTTTGGTCTTCCTCTTGGTCTTTCTCCTTCCACTCTTCCCTCAATCATAATCTTTGCTAATGCTTGTTTTCTTATTTGATGACCGTAGAATTTCAGCTACCTTCTCTTGATTCCGGTCTTTTACCCAGTATTTCTGTCACTCTCCTTCAAACAAAGTCATTTGTCTTCTTTTCTTTCCACGTGATCTTCAGCATTCTCCTGTAGCACTTCATTTCAAACGCTTTAAGCCTATCCATACTCTTCTGATTTATTGTCCAACTCTCGCATCCATAGAGGAGTGTTGCCCAGACAATAGCCTTAGTGATCTTCAACATTTATAATCATGAACTATTTCAATTTATTTTAATCATGAATGTGAGGAATATTTTAAATTGTTTGAATGTGTAAATGTATGGATGCTGTATGTTGATTTAAGTATGTTGAACTTAGAATGGTGATTCTCCCACCCAGATGGAAATTGGTATTTTTTATTTAAATTTAAAGTGATTGACTATTCGAACATAATTAAAATAATAATTTGATAAGTTGATATTTTTTAAATTTACAATTAAAATTAAGTTTAATATTTTTTAAAAAAGAAAAGCATTTAATTAGATATAACTAAAACTAATAAAATTTAATTTAAATTGATTTTTAAAAATCCGATAGCATTTTTACTATATTGAGTTTTTATTAAAAAAATGATTAAAATTATTAATTTTAAATAATATTTTTAGAATTTAAATAATTTAAAAGGATTTAGAAAAATTGTTCGAATAATCATGATTAAAAATAATAAAAAAACGAACGATAATCATGTCAAATTGGCAAAGATCTTCCGAGAGTTTTAAATGTGATAATAATAATTGTATCAATGCTCTTAACAATACCTACAAATCTCATCTTTGACAATTTAATTATTAAAAAAATCAATTCATTTTTTTAAAAAATAAATTTTTTTATTAAATTTATTAAATCCGAATTTGCAATTAATTCGATGACAGAACGGTTGTCAATAACGCACTATTTCCATAGTGCACAAATTCATTTAATCAACAACTTACGAGAAGATATTATCGGAATATTTCGTCAACTCGAGCGTCATTATCAAGATAAAAACTGATTGATTTATCGGATAAAATAAAATGATCGATTAGATAATTGCGTGAAAGACTTCGATGGTTTCACTAATGAAACACAAATTTAAATGCAACTTCAATTTTGTTAAATTTAGTAATTCAGATAAACAATTTCGATTGAACTATTTTAAAAATTTTCACGAAATGAGATTATAATCTTTGAAATAAAAATTGTAACCATTAGTTCACTTACTACTACCCAAATTCATATATATTCGGACAAGTAAAATAATTCTTATTACAAATTTTAAATTATTAATAATATGTACTTATTTGTATTATAGAAGAATGAATTTGATATTTTACGATAATCTAAATAAAATTCAAAAATAATTTGAAGAAATCAAATAAGTTAACTAATAAACATTTTATTCGCATTTAAAAATTTGTTCTCAAATTCAAAAATATATATATCGATTCGAAACCAGAGATAGCATCAATGAGAATATTGTTTTGAGATAGAAAATAAAAACTCTGGTCTCCGGTAAATATCCAATGTGATAGATATTTTTCCGCATTAATTTTATTAAATCCATGCATAGAATTAAAAATTGATTACCGATCAAATTCCACATAATCAATTTTCCAATTTTTATATTGCCGTTTTTCATCAGTTTCCACTTCAATTAAATTATTAGTTAAATTAGCTATTTCTTTAGTAATATATTTAAAACCTTTATGACCCTTATTCAGTGATAATCTGACATATACATATTCGATTTTATCGGTCACTACCGTTTTCCGGTGGTAAAAAAACCGATCCTTTATATATTAAATAAAACGAATTAGTCTCATCGGTAACATTTTTTGATGGTGTAAAGTTTTACATTGACAAAGACAGTTTGAAGAAGCTTTATATTCAAACGGAAAATAAAGAACGATTTTATATGAAAGAAGACAACAACAAAAATGTTTATTTCAAAGTTGGTAATTCCAAATTGATTCTGGTAAATTATTCTGGTAAATCACAGAAAAATAGAAATGCAGATAATGGTCTTTTTGGTTTGTTTGGATCTTTTATTTTTCGTTTCATTTTCCTTTTGGCTTTCAAAGATTCATTTGGATCAGGTTTATAGTTTTCCATTTCTTTTACATATCGGTTTTTATCTTCGACTGCTTGATCCTTTAACACATTCTTATCATTCTCAGACACAGACTTCCACTTTTCAGAACAAAGCTTTGACAAATCTGAGAAACTTAAAACGTTGTAAGGATTTTCTTTCTTATATTGTTCTCGGAATTGTTGACAAAATAGAATGTAGGCAGATTTCGCTCCTTTTGGTTTTGTAGATTTCACCATTTTTTAACTTGTATTGTAGGTCGAAAACCATAACAGTCCTATTTCATATTTGAATCTCGTATCCAAATTCACCTTAACTGGCAGCTGGACTGTTGTGCCGAAATTGCAAAAGTTGTAGAAAATCCATTCGTTTCACTCATTTTCTATTTTCATTTTATTTTTCAAAATGAAAAGAAAATACCTTAGTTACTGCGGATATTTGAAAAAACTTGTGGATAACGTTTCGCTAATTCCGATGAAATCAAATCAATTTCACGTTGATTTTCCGTAAATTGTTGTTAGTATTGGTCGTAAAAACTTCGTGATTGTTTATCATCATAATTCCGAATATTGATTTCGAAAATCATTTCCAATCAGTTTCATTCTTCGTGATTTTTGTTTTCAGTGTCAATATTCTTTCGGTTATTGGACCTTGCATTGATGAAATCCATAGCAGGAACATCATTGCAGCGTGTTGTGTGCCATCACATTCTCGTTTTTTTATTATTTGTAGAACAAGAAAATTTAGAAGCCATGTAATTATGTTTGTGTTTATTTTTTTATACTTTCTTGTATGTAAAAGCCTTTTCCTATTTTGTTTTTGTGGATCAAAGTAATTTGTAATTTAATTTCGGAAATCGAAGAAATTATTAAAAACGAAAAACAAATTTTTTTTTAATGGATGATTTGCGTAATCTGGAAATGATATAAAATAAAATAAAGAAATTAAGTATCAGCCTTACTATTTTTTCTTTATAATATCATCAATTGAATCGCTCATTTTATTCATTCTCGTTAATCTGTTTTATGCGTCTATTAAATGCTTGAAAACCGTTAGATTCATTTCCAAATTGCATCTCATGTTATTTGATGTTGAAATGGACTTGGAGATCTTTAACTCAAACCCAAATAAAACCGATTAATCCAGTATTTCCCAATGACTGAATTTTCATCACAGCAATCGGCGGCGTGGCCATTTTTTTGGTGCTGTAGTTCGTGAAAGGTTTGCCGATGTTGCGGGTCGCGGGCCCGAGGTCCTGACGAATATACAACACAGCGCTTGTTTGGAAATCTGATATACCAGTCCTGCATTCCATTTCTTGACGATTATGCTCATTTACGGCTCGCGTTTTATCTCGCAGAGTCCACTGGAGATAATTAAAATATTTTTGATGATCATTCAGTTCGCCCATTTCTTTTTGTAATTCTATTGGGTTGGCCAAAAAGTCATTGCGTTTTTGAGTACGTCCTAATAAAAAGCTTGACACTATAAAACGATGTGATAAAATATAAATTCAATTATATATTCTGAAACCTTAATTTTCAGACTACGTGGTCGCGTTGCGATTTTATTTAACTCTTATTTTGAACCGATTTTTTAAAAAAATAAAAGTTAAATAAATATTTTAAATAATTAATTAAAGTAAATTAAAATAATTATTAAATAATTAAATTAAATAAAAAGTTAAATAAAATTTAAATTAAATAATTAAATTAAATATATAAGTATATATATATATATAAATAAATATATTTGAGATCGTCATGTTCATATGGTTTTGTGATGATTCAAAATTAATTATGAGTCGATTCAATGTTTTCATTTTAATCAGCATCACTTAATTATACGCGATTCAAATTTAATTGGTTTGACGACAGTTCTACAATATTTTCATCGTTCTGTTCTCGTTTAGTAACTAATTCATCAATTAATTGAATATTATCTAAATTATTTTTCACCTCATGATTTTCCATTTCTTCCTCAAAACCTAAGTTTCTTCTTTAGTCTCATGACTACTGTTGTCTTTGTTTTTTGTGAATTGTGTTCACTTTGATTTAAATAATCCAATAATATTTTGCGTGTGTGTGTTGCCATAGTTTCGTTGTTATGTGTATATGTGGGAGTGAAAAAATGTCATAGAATATGTGTGACAGTTGATGAATGTGTGTGTTTAAAAAATAATTTGTTGCGGTCCGACGTTTATTGCATAACAGAAAAAGAGAAAAAGAACAAATAATACTGTAAAATACATGTATTTAACTATGTATAACAATAGAGCGGCTCCTCTCCTCGTAGATTCTTGATAGCGGCTCACTTGATGATTCAACAACCACCAGACGACTGTGAATAACCATGAATCATTGGTGATTAATCCGCGCGTGTGTTTCGAGAATCTGAGTGTGTGCCTTAACATGCAATCACCAGTTTCCATACTAAATCAAAATTACCTGAAAAGTTTTGGAGACACACAGGCACGCCCGACCAATCAACATCGAGAGAATCACCTAATTCATTGCTGGCAGAGTTGGATTGGGTGAAGAAGAACAATAGGGTGTCCCCCTGGTGATATAAATACCACAGCCATTCCGCAGTTGAATTGACACAAAAATTAGGAAAAACATTTTTTTACGACAACCTTGTGGAGACACAAAAATTACAGACTAGCGTTTACGATAACAATTTGTTGAAAACAAATTTTGACGACGACAGATTTTCGACGAAGTTCTGAGCAAACAGAAGTTGAACCATTTGCGAACCAATTTTGGGAGAATTCGAGCGACTAATTCCGAGAACCGATTTTCGAAAAGCAAACCTCTGGATACCAAATTTATTGTAAATTTCATTAATAAATTCGTTGTATATTTCTTTTAACACTGAATATAATTTATTATAACAATGATTTTCTGATTTATTTATAACTAACCTTTTGTCTTTTGTTTCTTTGTTCCTAGTCTAGATAAGTTTTAGTAGTGTCATCGTCGTTTCCCGTCTTGCTTGCAATGAAACCCCGTCAGTCGGTACAGAGATACCGCATTAGATTGGTAAATGAAATTCCAAAAGAGTTGCAGATCGATAATAGAGAATCATTGAGAGTGATTTCTAAAAATAGAAATCCATACGAATTAGTGACAGACAGAGAATGTTATAGCTACATCGCGACAATTATTTCAGCAAGCACGCGGACAGAGTTAGGTTTTCAGACAATTGGTTATTAGGCGAGAGATCGATAAAAGAATGTTACTATAAATACATAGATTGATATGAGGCTTAAAATACATGTATGAATATAATCGATTTGATAAATCTGTTGTTGATATTTATTAATTCTTAATTTATTCAGAGATGAGCCGGTGTAATGCAATAATAGTAGAGATAAGTTAAAGCAACCTGACATGAGACAATTCGGGTAGCAATTACATATTAAACTGACAACACTACAAGACAATAGCAAGATAATCTATATTTAATGGAGTTGATCGATGTAAATTCACGTATAATGAGTAAAGGGCTCAAGTAAAACAATAATAATCTTTCAGAGACACAATACCGCAAGATAAACCATACAAAACACAACAGTGCCATAAGTTACGAACATCAACACAACATTTGCATTTCAGACAAGCATAAGCGATGCATTCATCGAAGTATTACATAAATACATATGCTTTAAATCATCCCATATTGATACTGACTCAGGTGGGGGCCCATAGCCTATCCTATCTTTAACAGAACCCGAATGCCCCTTGAGCTTGGCACTGCTAGGCACATGTTAGGCAAGAGAGGAGGCGTCCGACCATGTTATACAGTAATGTTGCACAATAATTGAAATAAAATTAGAGAGGGTTGTGGTTGACCCTTAACAATCACTGGGGGCTCTTGAGCTATCAGAAATGTTTGCACTCGAGAGGATCGTGACAAATTGTTGGATCGAATCACAATTTTTCAAGTTAAATCTATATTGATTGATTAAAAATAAAACGATTTTTCTCTGGAATTTTCAATTAAAAACGGTGACAATTTCTCTTCAAAAAAATTGCAATTACCATTTAAGTATTTTCTGTAAATTGTAGTGACAATAAGACCAACGAAAAATATATTTTCTAATTAATCAAAAATAACTCGATTTCAGTAATTCTGCCAAACGTTAGTTCACTTAAACAAAATCTCTTTTTAAATCAAAATAATTAACTCTATACAACATCCCCACCAGATTCGTCAGAACACGAATCTTCATCAACCACATAATCCTCTAAATATTTGGGTCTTCTCCGCAGGCGTTTCATGTCAATACTCCTTGATTCATCAACTTCGAATTCCTCTTCCCAAGATACAGATTTGTCATTAACGTTCTCCGGCTCAACTCTCCTCGGCCGTAAATCACTGACATACCGAGGGAAACTCGATCCATTGCATTCCACTAAATATTTACAGTTCGAAAGTTCTTTCAAAATCTGGCCCTTTAACCATTGCTGCGTGCAACTTGTACTACTCATTGGTTTCACCCAAACTAACTGATGATCGCAGTACTTCGTGCCTTTCTTCCTCACTTCGAACTTATTGTCGCTTTCGCCACAAAGCGGTTTCATACATCTATAATTATAAATCATCCAACTCGGCGGTTCCTTACCATTCGACGGAGTATTTTTATACCACCAAACTGCTTCTCCTATTGTGATATTCGATCTCGCAGCAATTCGTTTAATCGTGCGATGACTTCTTTCCACGACTCTGTTCCCGCTTGGTCGGTTGATTGCACGATAAATTACCTCGACTCTCCAACCGTTGCAAAGTTCTATAAAATCGTTTGAATAAAAAGTCGTATAATTATCCACAATCAGTTCTCTGGGCGCTCCGTGCTCCAAAAGCACAGAACTTACTGCCGCGGTGATAGAAAGCAAACTTTCATCCCGGATTTCTTTCCATATCGCAAATCTGGATGGTCCGCAATCGATGAAGCTTAAATACTTATCTCCATTGAATTTGGTGACATCTATTGCTAATCTTTGCCAGGTCTCCCTAACAGATAAACCACCATGATCCCATCTAACCGGTGTGGGATCAATTGACTGGTATTTCTGGCACTTCGCAATCATGTTCGAAATATCTTTTTCCGTGACATTAATATTTTCAATTTTGCAAAGGAATTTCATTCTTTTTGCTCCCAAGTGGCACTTCAAATGAAGATCGTTCAGTCTTTCAATTTCACTCACCAAAGCGACACCACATACACTTTTAGTCAGCTCCTTCGGAATTCTCGTCAGTACATCTGCTTTATTCAGCTTGCGCGACACAAACTCTATTCTAATAGTTAAATTAAAATCATCGCAAATTTCTTTAATGATAGATAACCGCCGTCTGATGAGCAATTCTGAAAAAGCACTCGTGTTTAGTCAAGACTTACTTGTTAACACGTCATTCACCCAGGCAACCACAGATTTGTTATCACTCTTCATTGTGATGTCTGTCATTCCCCATTTCAAGCATAAATTCAACCCCCTAACAACCGCTTCCAACTCCACAATATTGATGTGCCGTGAATCATCCTTTATTCTTAACCAAGATCCATTCTCGATGATTTTACCATTAACTTCCAGCAAAACGCCAAACGCGATTAAACTAGCATCGCACCACAGAGTGCACGTTTTGCATTCTCCAATGCTCCACGTGCCTCGACAAGGGTCATTTTCTGCAACTCTTTCCAAGATCCATTTCATCTTCTCCATCACCGACATGTCCACTGGTGAGTCCCAATCACCCTCCGATGCTCGTTTGAGATGAGAACATGCCAATCGTAACCATGACGCCACAGGATAGAAGCCAGTAAGTTGTCCGCATAAAGAATAAAGCTCTCGCCGTGACATCGGTTCAGATAAATCTTCGACGCGAATCCGATTCGCTCGGTTCCACACCATGCTCCCGTTGATGTTGTTGACTTCCAATCCAAGCACTCTCACTTTTGTGTCACGATTAACACGCTCAGGTTGTTTGCACTCTAACCCAAAACTCCTGAACAGATGCTTTACTTCTTCAGCACTAACTATCGTATCATCGACAAAAATATCGTCGACATAGAAACCCGTGGCGACGTTAATCCTTTGGTCAAAAGACAACACCTTTCTAACAATTTCCGCCATAATTGTAGGAGCGATATTCAAACCGAAGCCCATACGAACTTCTTTCCGTTGATCGTACACGACTGAAACCGCTACATTGCTTGATCTACGCGGATTTGCATGTAAGCATCGGATAAATCTAGAATTGCGAATTTATTGCTCTTCCTTCTCCACTCCCGAAGTATTTCCACACAAGCATCGGAACACCCACTGTAAACATCGATGTTCTTGTTCACTTCTCTAAAGTCGAACACAGGTCTTATTTTCTCTTTATTCAACTGGGCTATACCATAGATAGGAATCGATCCCGCTGACGCGCCCATCTTCTCATCATCATATTCGACTAAATACTCCTTCTCTATTCACTTGGTCAGAATATCCATCGTAGATTTGTCTTTCGACTTTGACTCCTTCAAAACTGTATTTCTCCTCGGCAAGTACTCAGGCACATCTGATTTCCAACTCCAGGAAACAGTTCACACTTTATCGAATCGAATATTGAAATTATACTTATTCATGTCACCACTTTCGGTGATAACTACCTCTGATGAACCCACTTTTTTACCAGACATACAAAAAACTTGCTGAACCGGTGTCCACCCCAAATTTCACGCAGCCGTAATTGAGCTTCATCCCCCCTAATTTTTCGATCATGTCAACACCCAATAACACATCAAAATTTTCGGGCAACCTGTTCATAACTGTACAATTTAAAGTTACTTTTTTATCCTCCACGTCAAACACAACGGCACACGTGCCTACTGGCACCCGCAACCCGTTGGCTAACGTGACTTTTTCCTGCTGCTGCTGTATTGATTCTTCATCCACAAGACATCTTTTCACAACCGAACGAGAGTATCCGGTATCTACTAATGCTCTGCAGCTTTTCCCGTTCACAACGCATCGGAAGCGCCTTTAATCCACCCGAAAAGCCGTTGGCGCTGACGACCCCTCGCTCGCGTTTCCCGCTCTGCAAAATCTCGCAATATGTCCTTTTCGATGACATTTAAAACATATCATGTTACTCCCTTGGGAAAAGTTTTTAGAGTGACCCTCGTCCGCATTTCGACCACTCGTATCGATGCCCTCACCTGACTTCTTAAAACGGTAGTCGTCGCGGACGCTGCCACCATCTGCTCCTTTCAAACGATTTGATCTCTCCGAATCATTTAAACTCACCATCGACTTACTTCCACAATTTCGTGCCATTCTTGAATCCCTCGCCTCTCGATTTCCAACGCAATCTTCGATGGCAATCCAGCTAGAAATGCGGCAATCTCTAGGCTCTTCACCGTCTTCGCCAACTTCGACACTTCCGCGGCATACTCGTCGATGGTGTGATAATCAGAATATTTAATATTCTGTAATCTGCGATACGCCTCCCGTGGTCGTACGCCAAATGCCAAATTCATCACACGGAACACTTCCTCAATGTTCGTTTGCTGCTTTTCCGACATCTCCATATAAACGCTAAGGGCCTGTCCGGTCAACAAAAACGGGAATAGCATGGCGGCGTACTTAATCTGTTGTATCGATGTCAGCAAAACGAATTGTTTCCTCCATAGTTCCAATGATTTCTGCCCATCGAACTTCTCGAGACAGTCGAGAATTACTTTTACGTTGGACATGCCCGGATAGCTTGTAGTGACAATAAGACCAACGAAAAATATATTTTCTAATTAATCAAAAATAACTCGATTTCAATAATTCTGCCAAACGTTAGTTCACTTAAACAAAATCTCTTTTTAAATCAAAATAATTAACTCTATACAACATAAATAAAAGACAATTTTCAATTTCTGTAAAAAAAACAATTTTTTAATTTAATAAACAAAGCAATGGTTCAATCAATTTCTTTTTCTTGCAATGTGATGGCAATTCAGTGATGATCGATTTAAAAAACTTTGTGTTAAGAAATGATTCAAGTTAACAAACGACGGTTTTTGCTGAATAAAAAATTGCGCCAAACGAAACTCTTGCAAATTATAAATGATTAAGAATTTTCTTGCTGATAATTATTATATCATTTTAAAAATTAAATTTTTTAATATTAAAACTTTTGTACAAATTCAAAAAAGCTTTGGAGTTATACTGATAAATTAAGTAATTCAAAAACAGAATTTGTATTGGAAATATTTAATCAAAATATTTTTTTGTAATGATAATTTTGAATTCAAAATAGATTCAAATGTCGAAAATTCGGCCGTGAAATTATTTCAATGTTTAAAGATTTCGATAATAACCGATGAACAATTTAAAATCATTAAATTATTCGAAGTTCAGTCGGAGAAATGTTATGACGTATTGGTTTCTGACTTCGTGTGTGCGCGAGGCAGAATTATCCAGGCAGTTGAACCGTTTCCGCCAGTGAAGGACTGCTGAGTCTGTTCTAATAAATTTTCTCTCGGACTCGTCTGTCATAATCCCAAAACTATCGATATTAAAATTTTGAAAGCGATATTTTGGAGAATAAATTAAAAATGATGGCACCAAACGTGTGTCTGCAAAATAAATCGACTGTCAAATCCACGATCGATAATGAGAGTAACAAAAATCGGGTTAAAGGTGACAGTTGTCATAGATTAGACACAAATCGATCGTTCATTCGATTCTGTGATGACATATTGACGAACTACAGATGGGATCAATTGCATCGGCACGTGCTCCGGGAATTTGTAGGTGGTCAGTTATTCTTGGTGAAGAAACTGAAAAAGCCTCAGCTGAGATACAACAATTTGGTAGCAGAACGTGGTTGCTCTGTCAAGAGCAACCACGTGTCCGGACAATCATCACAGTCATACGTATGATTTCATATTATATTTATTTATATTTCAATAATTTAAATATATATTATTTGATTTGTTTTCCTAATTATAATTTAAATTTAAATATGTTGGGGTTAAATAAATCGGTTTTTGAGGTCGCAGCGTTACCTTATCCCACTTTTTCAAGCGTCTTTAACTTTAAAAATATTGAGGATTGCCTTCCCGAAACCCAAGCAGAACATAATAAATACCGTATAAAATTTAAATTTTTTTTCGGGTTTTAAGCGGGAAGAAAATCATTCTTGAAGTGGTTTCAAGTGAAACCATTGAGGATGTCAAAGTGAAAATACAGGAGAAGGAGGGCATCCCACGGAATCATCAAATAATCATATTCGCAAGATGCACCACGCTCCGGTCGACCAGTAGAAGTTGATTGTGACAAAATAACAGCACTGATCAAATCTAATCCACATATGACGACAAGAGAAGTTGCACAGACCCTGGAAATATTAAATTCAAGTGTTGGAAGTCATTTAAAGAAACTTGGATTCGTCAGTAAACTCGATATGTGGCTACCACATGAACTGAAAGAAATTCATTTGGTGAAACGTATAGACATTTGTGATTCCCTTTTGAAGCGAGAACAAAGTGATCCATTTTTGAAGCGCTTGATTACGGATGACGAAAAATGGATTGTTTACAACAATGTGGAACGCCGACCATCATGGACAAAACGTGGTGAGCCTGCCAAAACGATCCCAAAAGCAGAAATTCACCAAAAGAAGGTTATGCTTTCCGTCTGGTGGGATTTTAAAGGAATTGTGTTTTTTGAACTCCTTCCGAGGAATGAAACCATCAATTCAGACAGATATTGTGGTCATCTGGAGAAATTGGCTCATTCAATTCAACAGGAACGTCCTGAATTGGCAAATCGAAAAGGAGTTGTAATTCAGTATGATAACGCAAGACCGCATACAAGTTTGACCACTCACCAGAAACTCTTATCACTGGTTTGGAAGGTTTTGTCGCACCAACCGTATTCTCCAGACTTGGCCCCATCGGATTTTCACTTATTTAGATCACTGCATAATTCCTTAAACAGAAAAACATTCGCCAGTGATGATGACATCAAATCGTTCCTAGACGGCTTTTTTACTGACAAAGGCAAAGGTTTTTATGAATCAGGAATAATGAAGCTACCGGAAAGGTGGAAGAAAGTGATTGAAAATAATGGACAGTATATCGTGTAAAAATATTTGTGCATCTATGTCATTTTTTAGTAAAAAATTTTTTTTTAAATAATTTGTAAAAAAATAATTTGTAAAATAATTTTTTAGTAAAAAACGCAATGACTTTTTGGCCAACCCAATATTTTTGAAAAATAGAATTATAAAAACCTTATCTTTGCGGACCTATTTCTATTTCTTTTTCCTGGTTTTCACGTTTATGTTTTCCTGATCTCGCTCTATAGCAGCAATAATTCTATTTTTTTGCTCCTCGTTTTCCTGTTTCGACAGTATTTTTGCCGGCAATTCTTCTTCCTGTAATTTTATTTTCATCCGCTTCTCTTCCATTTTGGCTCGGATTTCCTCCTCCGACTTTTGTGGTCTTTAATAATATCGCCGATTTCTCACTCCTCCTTGTTCCGAACGCATAACATATAATCTTTTTCATTAAATTTATCTCGCGCTGATTTTTCCTGACGTAACAGGTCCGTTGCGATTGCATATGCTTATAAAAATCATTTGTTGATTGGAGCGGAGAATTGCCAATTTGACCGAAATTTTTTTTGCCAGTTTCAGAAATTAAAATAATTAAATAAATTAATTAAATTAAATAAAAGAAAATAAATAAATTAAATAATTAATAATAAATAATTAAATAAATAATTAAACATAGAAATCTTTTTAGTCCAACATTAAATTCTAATATTATTCGAATATCGTTAGAATTCTTTATTAGGACTGTCGGGTTTACAATTGTAATCAATTTGAACTGCAATTCGAATAATGGTGAGTGATAATAAGGTAATTATGTGTGTAATTATGTAATTTGAACTCGAAAATGTACAATTAATTGTGAGCCTCATTTTTTTATTTTTATTTAATCGCAATGAATGTCTGCCACTGTGTATGTATGTGTGTTGTATGAATGTGATTGCAGTGATTGCGTGTTTGTGTGTATGAATGTAATTTGTGAATGTAAACAATTGATTGGTTGAAAAGTATGTGTGTTATATTTTTTTTGAAATGTGAGTTAATCACAATTAACAATAGCAATTTTTTTCAATGTCAATTTTTTAAATCAAGTTTCAAAAACGGTCTTTGTTTCTCAAATAAAAGTTTCAAAAAAAAGAGTTCTTAATTGAATTTAATGATAATCAATTTAAATAAATAGAAATAAATTGACAAAAATAATAAAAATGTGGGAAAAATTTGGTCATGAAGTTAAAAGCCAATAAAAAGATGAACAACTGAAAGTCATTTGTTCAGTCAATTTAAAATTGATGCCTGAATTCATTATAACATCGATAAAGAGTGCGCTATCACTCGAAGTTTTCCCGGCAAATAAAGATGCGTGTCATCATTTTCTCGGTTGGGATATCGCCACATTTGAATTGCGTAAACGAGATGGGTTTCCGATGAATATTTTGTTCAATAAAATGAAAAGCACTTTTCAACCGATATGCACAATGAAAAACAATTCTTCTCTTTCAAAAATATCGAGGAGACACGGCTTCCTGTCCAATGATTCTTTTGTAAGTTTTTTTATCTTTTTTTTCTGTTTTAGGCATTTTATTTATTATTTGATTTATTAGGGTCCCAAGGTTCCAAATACAGTCCCCGACCTGAAAATCTACATTTCATTTTTCCACCCAGTTTCTTATTCCTATCTAACAATATTTTTATCTGTTTTTTATTCTTGGATGTTTTGGTGATTTCTTCTCGGAAAAATTTCGAAATTCCCCGTCCCATTTTAATCATCCAAATATAATCCTTCTCCTTCTTCATCATTTTCATCTTCATCATCATAATCTTCTTCCTCGTCTTCTTCTTCTTCTTTTTATTCTATTCCTTTTCTTTTTTTCATTTTTTTTCTTTAAGCTTTCTCTTTTTGATACTAATTCTTCTTGTAATTTTGTTGATCAAATAAATAATTATACGATCGACTTCCGTTGATCAAATTATTTTTTTTGAACTTTTAAGTTCCTGACCTTTTATATTGGGTCATTAATTAACATTATTAATTAATTAATTTTATTTTTTATTTTTATTTAATATTTATTATTTTTTTGTATAATTAATTAATCTTCTTTTTCTTTTATTTATTCCTATTATTTCTTTCTTATCCTTTATACAGCTTGTTTATAAAAGAAATATAATTTTATCTTTTCTTAATATAAATATTGCATTTATGAAAAATATAATTCTTTGCTAATATTTATTAATTTAAACAAATACATACTAAAATATAAAGTTTAAAATATTACCTTAACAAAAATCCGTTTCCCTAGATTTGGAAATGTAAAAATGAATTCCTGATAATAACACAGTATATAATTAAAATGAATTTAAATTTAAATTCCAAACACTTATATACGTGGTTAGCCATTTGGTTTCAAAGGGTGAACTAATTTATTCATCAACAATATTCAATCAACCTTCATAAGTCCAAATATTCAAACTAGTAAATCAAAAATTTAAATTTTTTATACCCATTCTTTATGCAGACAGAATTGTACTTTGCCAACAAAGTTTTTAAAATTTAAAATATTTAACATTTTAAAAATTTTAAATAAAAAAACACAATAAAAATTGATATAAAATACTTATAATTTATTAGTAGATATCTTGCAATTAATATTGTTTGGGAACTCCGAATTTTCCGTTTTTCCCATTTTTGGATCTTAAAAAGTTTTTTTTCGATCAAATTTTTACATAATCATTTATTGTCATCGAGAATGAGTAAGTGTGCAATGTTTGGAGAAAATCGTGACAAAATTTCAAGTTGAAATATGTAAAGATATCCTGGGATATACATTAGATGCTCAAAGCTATGGTCGCTGTATAGAGCATCTTTGACTTGTGTTATTTTTA
>MQRK01241884.1:54529-73959 GCA_001938485.1 Girardia tigrina | reverse complement strand
ATTAAATAATACAATAATGAACTAAACATTCAATGTGCATATCTTATATATCAGCACACCTCAATCCGGTTGCATAACTGGATTAGGGAGATCTGCTGGGTTAGCATTACATGATTGACCCGCACACTATTACATGCATACATTATATCATCAAACTCTCAATCATGTTACTCAATTTCATACATCATAATCACGCATACATTCCACATACATCTAATAATGATAATAATATGTTTATAATAATATTCTCAATAATAATTAACAACCATAATAATAATTCACACATCCTTACATCCACTTCACAAAATTATAGTCAATCACAGAACGGAATAATCAAAATAATTTCATTTAATTAAAAAATGTCCGATGATTAAAATAATTTAATATAGAAGCATACATACTGCATGCAGACATAACTTCACACTCCAACAAATTAACGAATCATGTTGCACTTCGTGTTTCAATATTTAAAAAAAATTCATTTAATAGAAGAATAATGAGTTTTACGAAAAAAGCTCCAATAAAAATTATTCAAAATAACGACGAAAGACCAATTTTTTTCAAATTTAATCAAGTTTTGACACTAAGTAATCATTTTCATTTCATACGAAATAACGCGGAAATTATTACCCATTTTTATATTTGAAATAATCTTAAAATATCGTCCAATATCGAGAGACGGTTTCTCTGGAAGAAGATGATTATTAAATCCAACCAGTCTTGAAAGAAATGGGTTTTCGATATGTTACATAGGATTAAATTACGAGTAAAATCCGCTGACTTATGTACAATAGTGGAATATTTTATATATTTGGGAACTATAAGGAAGTAGGATAAAAAAGACACGAATGTAAACGTCAGAGGAAGATCACATGCCATTCATGTGGAGAAGAGGGTCATATGTGACGCGAATACAGGAAGGTAAGATGCAGAAGATGTAACAATCCAGGACATAGAGTTGAGGAATGTTACACGAATTTGAATAAACCATATGAAGGAAGAACGGATTATCAAAGGAGAACCCAAAGAGATAGCTGACAATTCTCAGATGCACAAATAAGAGCTCAGGAAACAGGAACTCAGACGATTACAGAAGAGGATTCGAAAAAAAGATAGTATTTTACTAATTAAAATGAAATAATTTTTGTAAAAAATTATAGTGTAATGATAATATTTTACTGATTAAATTGGAACAACTTTTTATAAAAATTAGGTTTTAAAAAATCACAATTAAAATAAAAGCTTCGGAGTTAAAGAATATTGTAAAGAAGATTTTGATATAGCTTGTAACACTATTTAAAATAAAATCATAATGTTTATTGAATTTAATTGTCAATGGAAAAGTTTAATTAAAAAATAATTTATTGAATATTTTAAAATCAAGTTCTAAAATAAAAATCACAATGTTTTACAGGGTTTTACCTATCATTTCGTAATTGAGGAAATGTCATTTCGTAATAGAAGAAATTTCATTTCGTAATAGAGGAAATGTCATTTCATAATTGAGGAAACGTCATTTTGTAATAAAAAAAGTTATAAAATTTCTAAAATAAAGATTGTAAAAGCGATTTTATATCCATAAAAAATATTTTACAAAATTTAAGTAAAGTTTTTTGTAACATTTTAGACATCCTTAATGGCAATATCAAACGAAATGAGAAAATTAATAGTGGAAGCTTACGATTCAGACAAATCTATTAAATCGACTGCAGATATTTTTAATAAGCCATACACTACCGTAGCGTCGATCATTACGGTATATAAAGAAGGCCGTTATGAGAAAAATTTAAAAAGTGGACAAAGGAAAAAAGCATTAAATTCAGAGCAAGCAGCATTTTTTAAGACATATATTGATGATGACTGAGGCATCACCTTAAAAGAATTAAAGCGAAAAATTACCGAAAAATATAATAAAACTTTAAGTTAAAAAACTATCGGTAAATTTATTAAAGACTTTTCATACACTTTAAAAAGAGTGACACTTATACCTGCCAAAGAAATAATCCGAAGGTTGTTGATCAAAAACAAAAATACGCAGAAAGTTTTTATGAAATACTCACTCAATCAGATCCGAAGAATATAATATTCGTTGACGAAGTGGGTTTTAATCTGATAATGAGGAATAAGATTGGGCGCTCATTGAAAGGAACACCTGCTAGTTATATTGTGCCAGGTATGAGATCTAAGAATATTTCAGTCTGTTGTGCCATGAATAAGCATGGTATTTTAAAATATTTAGTTCAAGATAAGCCCTTTGAAAACAGAAGTTTTTGCATATTTATTAAGCAGTTATTTGAAGAAATTTTAGATCACAACGCCGTAATAGTAATGGATAACGCATCTTTCCATAAACATGCCAATATCAAAGAAATTTTTAACAATTCACCAAACAAGCTTGTTTTTCTTCCACCATACTCTCCGTTCTTGAATCCTATCGAGAATATGTTTGCAAAGTGGAAATTACTAGTTGCAGAATCTCGTCCTAATAATGAAGAGCAATTATTGAATAGTATGAGGAATGTTGCTATCCTAATAAGTGAGGTGAATTGCAATTGTTATTATAGCAATATGATGACATTTTTGCCAAAATGTTTACGTTCAGAACCAATTATTGATGGAAACTAAATAACTATTTTATATCAAGTATTGTGACTTTTTTATTTTATGTTAAAATTTTATGAAGTTTAGAAATGAATATTTGAACTTTATTTTTGGTTTTTTTATTACGAAATGACGTTTCTTCAATTACAAAATGACATTTCCTCTATTACGAAATGAAATTTCCTCTATTACGAAATGAAATTTCCTCAATTACGAAATGAAATTTCCTCAATTACGAAATGAGAGGTAAAACCCTGTATTTAAGTTAATTGTCCACGGAAAGTCTTATTAAAAAAAATTTATAATTGAATGATTTAAAATTTATGAAAAAAAATATTAGGGAATCGAATTTTTACAGGACATGTCAATTAAAATATTTTAAAAGATCTAAATTTATATTTCAATTAATAAACACTGTAAAAATTAATAAAACAAAAACAAAATATGATTTATGCAAAATTGAATAAAATAACATATATATATATATATATCGATATTATTATTTATATTTGGAATTTTAAAATCTGGTTTATGTAACTGAAATATTGTTTCTCATAGAGTTGTTTGTGTAATGAAAGTTGTATTAAAAATAAAGTTTTCGAATTATGACTGGATTTTAATCACGAACCCAATAATACTGACCTTGTTGACATAAATGATGCTATCTTAACTCAAGATTCCAGCTATCCTTCTTCATCCCAAACAACCAGTCAACAGTCAACCAGGAAACCAATATTTCTGCTTCTCAAGATCTGTTCCCTGGACTTCAGTTATCTCCAACTTCACAAATGTCGGCCTCTGGCACATTTGCAAATCCATCAACTAATGTCTTCGTTTCCTCAGCTAAACCCCTTCCCACTCCCTTTTCTACTCTTATGGAAGATCCTTCTGGCTCTGACTCTAAATTCACCCAGCCAATATCCAATGACGGTCCTCCTACACAGCCGTCTCTTATTAGGAAATTTGTAAATAAAATGGCCAGAAAAGAACGTTACTTTTTAAAGTTCTGCAATATTATTGCTCAAGCCTGTACATCAGACTCCTCTGAAGACAATATAGTGCAGCAATGCATGATTCTCATTAAAAAAAACTTGCATCACCTCCCTACCGATTGTTCAGAGTAACCTTGGTTTACAAGGAACCATTCAAAGAGTGCTTCCTAAAGTTGTATCCATACTCGCTGAACGCAATCCTTCACTTTCCACGTGACTAGATCAGTCTATTTTTGTACCAAATATCCCAACTATGGCTAATAACATTCACGATCTCTCTGTGACCTTGAGCTGTCTCTCCTTCTCTGGCTCTGGCATTGACTGTTTTATGAGTTCCTTCATCTGTAGCTCCACTCATATCCCATTGAGTGCTGATGTAACTCGTACTGCTGTTGTTGAGAGAAAACAGATCGGTGACATCCCTGACAACTCACTCGATCTTTTTGTCCCCATCCTCCTTTCCGATTCTCACTGGATCCTCCAGCTACTCAGGCTCCAACACAATACTTAATGCTACACATATCCACAAGATTGTTCACTCGCTGGGTAACTACAGTTTCTCTGCTAATGTTGGTGATGGTCCTGTGTCCAATGCTCTCATCCCTTTAGTCTCCTCCAATATCCATGTTGATGCATTTGCAGAAACCTCAATCAATTGCAAAGATTTTTTTGTCTTCCTTGCTGATCTATCCAGAGCCATTGTGGCAAAAAATAGAGACTTTATCTTAGAACACCTCAGCCAACGTGATTTTGTCAAAAGAGGAAGATTGCCTTTCCTCTTTTCTTCCTCCAATGTCGTTGGATTATTGTGATTTGTGATCTCATTTTATCCACAATCTCTATATGGGACCCCATTGGACTACAAGTGTTTTCCATGTATAAATCTCTTTTACAAGCATTCTGTAATTTCTGCAAAAATTTCTCTATGGCTGACCTTCATTATGTTGACTGACCTCCTAATATTGTAACTTACAGAAAACATGTTGACAGTGGCCCACTAATCTGTGGATACATGAGGAATTTCTCTGGTATTTCCTTTGATAATAGGATCAACTTAAAAGCTATCCTTACCTTTGCTATGAAATTTGTCCTTCGCTCTAGAAATACAAGCAAAATCTCTGCACATCCGTCAACCAGTTCCCGCTGTGTGTCTGCCCGCATTGTACTTGCCCTCTCCTTTGTGAATGATCATGCTAATGATAGTTTGGATCAAATATATTCTGCTTTTTATGGTCAAATCTATAGTATTCGGTCTGCGAAACCCCGCACTACATATTTTGGTTGTTCTAAAGTCAGTCCCAATAGACTTGACCACGAAAGAATTCAGAAGACATATATTAACAACCCCAAAGCTGCTATGGCAATAATACGACCGCGTGTAAATGCCTCTGCAAAACCCTCACCGACAGACTTTACCGTTTCTGTTAGACAACACAACCGTCCCACCACGTTCATACCTGAGGCCTTTAATTGACAAAAAAACTATCCTTACAAACAAAAATTCATGCTGAGTCTGTTCCGGAACTCGAAAGAAATTGTTCTGATGGAGGTCTAAATTTGGGCGAGACTTACACTCCCAAGTAATAGTAAGACCTAATACAAAAATTGAATGCAGTTGTATTTGAAAATTGAGAAATACTAATGTCTGATTGTCATCTTTAACTTTATCTTGACAATGTGAGCTCCATATGACCATCATCTTGCTAGAAAAGATTACATAGTTTCGCCTTATCGTTCTCAAAAGTCCATCGTACTCATCAAACTACCCCTCGAATTTATACCTCTTTCGACCTATGTAATCGAATACACTTGTTTTTATGAACTTGCACACAATTCATAACATATGGGGAATTCAAATCTGACTCAAGCTATCGGAAAGTTAGAAGTGAAGCCTTAATAACAAAGGTGACTATTTCGAACATTTATGTTATTATGATGATGATTACAAAGATTGTTCCTATACATTTCTTTCTGACATTTTGACAGAAGCTTTTGAGCCCAACCTGTACATAATATCCACAAAAGTTCAATATTGGATCCAATTCGTTCTAATCGTCTTAAGTAAAAATTAAAGATTATTTAATAAAATTTTATTTTTAACTGTTAATTTTATATTTACTGCACGTATATGTTTACTATTTATATATATATACTAAAAGTTCTTTGAAAAGCGCCTCAGATTTATTTGCAAATATAGATAAAATAGTAATTTTTTAATCCTTTATCTTTTACAGACAGAAATATTTCCTGATAAAAATGAGGGTAGAAAACATGAGTCTGTTTTAGTTATCGTTGCCTTTGTCTCCATTTGCAAACAAATGATCTTTCTTTCTTGTTATCTTGATGCAAAACACGAAGATGCACGAATGTTTACAAATCGAAAAAAAGTACACAAAATAATTATTCAAAAGTGAAATTAATTAAAATTCAGTGAAATATTGGGTTGTTCGGAAAGTCATTTCGTTTTTTTTGCATTAAAGTAAAAGACAAATTTTTATGACGAATAAATATTTTATTGAAATACATATTGACCATTGTGGTTCAATACCTTCTTCCATCTTCCTGGCAGTGACATGATTCCACGTTCATAAAATATTTGTTCTTTGCTGCTAATAAACTTTTCCAGGTGATTTTTAACATCTTCATTTGATCCAAAAGTGTTACCATCTAAATAATTTTGTAGAGACCGGAATAAATGATAATCAGAAGGTGCGAGGTCTGGAGAATATCGAGGGTGAGGCAAGATGTTCCATCCAAGCTGTAAAAGCTTTTGGTGAGTTACCAAACTTGTATGAGGTGTGGCATTATCTTGGTGAAACACTACACCTTTTCTATTGATCAATTCTGGCCTTTCATGTTTAAGGGATTCATTTAATTTGTCCATATGATGACAGTAGACGTCCGAATTGATCGTAGTTATGTCCGAAAGAATCTCATAAAATACAATTCCTTTGAAATCCTACCAAACAGATAGCATCACTTTTTTGATGAATGTCAGCTTTCAAAGTGCTTTGAGCAGGTTGATCTTTTTTACTCCAATATCTCTTGTGTTTTACATTATTGTAGACTACCCATTTCTCATCTCCAATGACGATGCGCTTCAAAAATGGATCATTTTCTTGACGTTTGAGAAGCAAATCGCAGATGTCAAAACGACAGCATAAATTTCGTTCGGTAAGATTATGAGGAATTCATGTGTCGAGTTTTGATGTAAAACCTAGGCGCTTCAAATGATCATGGATGGTCGAATTAGTTAAATGTAATGTCTGGGCAATTTCGCGAGTTGTTATTCGCCTGTTTGAATCAATTAATGCCTTTATTATGTCTTCGTCGGCCTCAATGAGCCTTCCGGAACGTGAAAAATCTTCAACATCAAAATTTCCGGATCTAAATTTTTTAAACGAGTTTTGGCATTGACGTTCTGTCAACACATCTTGTCCATACACTTCGCATAATTTTCTTCTTGCTTGTAAAGCATTTTTACCTTTTCGAAGTAAAAAAATAATACATGCCGTAAATGCTGATTCTTGCTTTCCATTTTTGATAGGTCAAAAATCAAATATAAATGTTTTTAATTATTCCAAAATTTTCCAAATCTAACCTTGATTACCAAATGCTAAAATAAATAATATAGTCAATGATTATTAATGATTATTAATATAAAAATACATTTAAAACAAGTATTAAAAAAAGTAATGACTTTCCGACCAACCCAATAAAAATAAAAATGATATCTATATAGACCGACACCATGGAAAATGAAGGCAAGGTTTTTAATTTTTTTTATGAAAATACTTGTTTTTAGTTGTCTTTTATTTGATTATTTTCTTTTGTTCTTGAGTGAGTTGTGTAATTTTATAAGTTTTAATGAATTTCGATAACATTTGAACTTTTTCAATAGTATTTCTCCAAAAAATATATAAAAAAATTAAAATTATATATTCTCTGGTTGAAAGATAAAATCATTAGAATCTATGGGGTTATATAAATCACACATGAATATGTTATTTTTACGTTTTTGCATTGGACAAAAGTGTCAACTGACCAAGGAAATTTAAATTCGGATCGGCTATAGAACGCCTTTCTTGCACATATTTGAGGGCTTCCAAAACATCCATCTTCCTGGTCTTCATTAAATACATAATTACAATTGTTGAGGATCTACTTACACCTGCCCAGCAGTGAATGAATATCCTCCCATTTCGCTTTCTGACGTCTTCTACAAATATTTTACAAATAAGAACACGTTTAATAATATATATAAACTAGATTTTTAAATAGATGTTTCGTTTTTTATGTGTAACCAATTTGTGATCTCTTTCATATCTTTTAAATGCTACACAATAAATCTGGAAGAATAAGACAGATGTTACTAACTAGATATATTTAGTCACAATATTCCCCATCCGTAAGAGCTGAGCTAACTGTGAAAGAATGACAATGACGGGTTAATAGCGTATGAAGAAATGTTATTTTTGAATGGATCCAAAAATTACGTTTCTATCACTATCAAGTGAGGTGAAGGAAAACAAAAAAAATGCGACACAGAACTAACAACACTATTTGAGAAAGAAAGATGAGTTAATCCAAGTGTGAGAGGTATTAGTAACGTCAATATCAGAAGTCATTTTAACACAATTTATATTTTATTAATAGTAATTATTCAAACAAAATTTTCAACTATTTCCTAAATTTGTAATCAATCCACCGATCTATTTTCAAATAATTTTAAATGTATTTTAAATCAAATTAAAATAATATTTATTTTTTTAATTTTAAAATTTTTATAAAATATTTAAGAAAACTATTAATTTAATATTCAATATTTTTATGTTTTAAATATTTAATTTTTTAATCATATTCATAATTGATTTCAAAATTTGAAAAATAAATTTTAGAGATTTTAATAAACTTTTTTAATAAAATTCAAATAAAATTATTATTTTTAAAAATACTGTTTTATCTGTTATCTGTTTTGAATCAATTTATTTTTTTTACTAAACTAATATTATAAATCTAATTAATTTAAAAAGAATATTTTTAAATTCAAAGTTAAAGTATTTAATTAGCATTCTACTTAATTTTTAAAATTTTCAATTTGATTTCAGTTCAAAATCATTTTTAAAACCATTTAAATTTTGATCAGCGAACTAATTTAAATACCTCCTCATACTGAGTATATCAGTTGAGAGTAATGAGTTTCAAAACAAATTGAATCCAGAAATTTCAAGAAATTAGAACAAAAGTGAGACCAATTGTAAATAGTGTGTATTATCATTAGGGTTGTCGAAAGATAACCAATAATTCTCACTATTTAACACACATATATATATATATATATATATATATATATATATATATATATAATTTATACATACAATCTACAGTCAGGTGCCAAAGTTTGTGAACGCATGTTTCTATATTACTTTTTACACTGCTGGAGTTACACAGAACGACCTTCTTTCAGCATGATGTAGCACCTTGCCACAATGTCAAGGCTGTTTGAGAGTGGCTGGCGCAGTCAGGCTTCCAAATTCTTGGTCCTTGGCCAGGCAACTCATCGGATCTCAATCCGATTGAGAATACCTGGACCCAGGTGAAGAAACAGGTTGGTGCCATGCACCCAAATTCCCTGTAGGACAGAATCAAAGCAGTGGAAACTGTTTGGACTCAAAAAGTGTCACCAGACTATTGTAAAAAATTATTTTGGTGTGCTTTAGTCAATGTAATTGCAGTTGGGTGCAAAAGACAATTTAACAACAAGCCTTCACAAACTTTTGCACCTGACTGTATATATTATATATGTTAAATAGTGAGTATTATTGGTAATCTTTCGATAGCCATACTGATAAAAGGCACTATTTGCAACAAACAATATAAATAAATATATCGACTTCTTACTGAAATGTACTTTATAATATTTAAACAGATATGATATTTGAAGTGTGTTGGGGAAGGAATAAGATGATCATATAATTCGTTTAGTTACGTCTCCACAGTTATAATTTAGAACTGTTTACTATATCTTAATAAGATGATAAATGGTATGCGTACTTCATCTGTAGGCAGCACAGTGAAATTGCTGCGGTAATTATCACTGAAATCGTGTTGAATGGCAGCATGACTTAGATTAACATCGCCCTGCATTTTAATGGTGCAATTGGCAGATAAATGTTGCCTTGTTGAGTGATTCTTATATCACAAATACCATAGATTTATTTGCATAAGAATCATTTGGATCAATTCAGTAATATTTACTATTGTTGTCAATAGTTAAACTATTACTTTAAACTATTTCTAACACTTACAAAATACAAAAAATATGATCGAGTTTGTTGAATGTATCATTTATAACTTGCATATACATACCATATTTTCAAGCATGAATGCAGAACAATTTTTTCCTTGCAAGAGGCATTTAGAGTAGATAAAATCACACATTACCCGTTTAATATCATCGTGAAATGTTTGTTTTTCTCGTGCCAAATATTTTTAGTACACCCCACCCACTTTTATACTCTGAGAATGGTTTGAGGCGTAGATAAAATCTAACTTGATCCGCAGGTTATATGCGTGAAAATACGGTATATTATTGAATTTTGTGAAAAGTTATTTAATATTTTTGAAAATTAATATTGTTAAAGCTTTTAAGAAATATATGATTGTGTGTTTTGGAAATTGTTTCTCCATAATCAACTATTATATTTGTTAATTATAATATAACTTGTTTATAAAGTTAGTTTTAAATGGATAATTTATTTATTTATCTTAATGTAAGGAATTATCTGATAATAATAGCAAAATGTTTTCAAATTTTTAATAAAAGATGTGAAGATTTTAAACAGCTTTATTTTGTCCACTTTGATTGTTTGTTAATTAGTTGTATTGTCTTAATAATAATACAAAAGAATTTTAATAAGATTTCTTAAATAAATCATTAGTTTGAAGACATTAGTGAAGAGAAGTTCTTTAGAAGTCTCTTATGTTCTGATGGCAGGAGATGCAGCTCGTTCGTTGTTATGCATCAATACATTTTGCTTTGCGGAAAATTTTTTTTGATCAATTTGATAAATATAAACTTAAATTTTGTGTTTCATGATCACTAGAGGGATTTAGAAACACAAAATATGCATACATTTTATGTATACCTAATCCTAATCTCTACAACAAATATGTATATGCTTATGTAAAAAATCTGTATTATATAGAACGTTATTTTAGGCAAAAACATTTTTTTCTATTTAGAGAAATCTTTTAAGTAACCATTTATCATTTCACAATTCATGAAATGTTTCGTTCTTTACAGAACATCATCTTGTTGATCATCCATTGATAAAACAGATTTTTAAACATTCAAAACTAAAACCGATAAAAGAGCCTTTATTAAACTAAATCTTTGACAGAATTTTAATGGGATGTAAATAATTAAAAACACCAAAAGGATTTATTTATAAACTAGTATTATTTTAATTTTTTTAAATTATACTAAAATATTTTGAAACAAAGCAACAAAATTTAACAAATTTTTCATTTTTCATATATATTTATTACTTAGTAACATTCAATTTTTTTGGTATTCAAATGTTATTTAATTTTTGATTATATTTATTGATTTTCAATTACTATAACTTTTTTCTATGGTTTAATAGAATTTAATTTTTTTGTATTAAAAAGTGTTTAAAGACTAAATTTAAGTTTTTAAAAATATTAAAAGTTAGTCCATTCAATACCAAGGACGAATATACTTGTCCTACTTTCAATATATTTAAATATACAGACTTTTGAATCAAAAAATGTTTTGTCCACAAATATAAATGCAAATATAAATATACACTTGTAAAAACTTGAAAAAATATACTCGTCTTTCATTTTATGTTTGCACATGATTATATATGATAGTTTATGTACTTTTACTTTGGTAAACAATACTACTCCAAATATAAATGACAATGGAAATAGTTTCATATAATTTTGGTTTGGCAGCGAATGGGTTAAAAATATTCGTATAATTAAAAAAAATTAAAGTTCTTTTTGTCAAAAATAAAAATGTTTGCCTCTATATTTATTCACCCATATTTTCTTTTTATAAAACCCAAGCGTTAATCCCGACTGAATTTATAATATTGAAAAATACATTTGGCAGAACATTTTTTACATTCACATTTCTTATCATCTCTATGATGATCAATAGCATTGCTTTCACTTAGATCCATCAATCAATTTTCAATATTCCTCATTCCAATCTGAACTAAATCGAAGAAAATCATTTTATTTAAAATATTTAATTTAAATTTTATTCGCTAAAATAAAATACTTTTTATAATCATTTTTAAACATTAATTTGATTTTAATTATTTAAAAATTTACAAAAATAAAATCAATAAAATTATTTAAAATTTAGAATAATAATAAATTAAAAATTTGAATATTAAATCTAAATTTGAATAAATTAATTTCAGATTATAATTATTAAAATATTGATCATTCATCTGGTTAGGAGAGACACAATTTCAAATCAACACACAACATTTAAACATGCAAACACTACACAAAAACATCCACACATTAAATATTCCTCACAACCTCGACATGTCATCTTTGAGATTTACGTTTTCCACTTTATATTTTAACCACTTAATCGCTTATTTTATTCCGAATTTTTAAAATCTCTGTCTCAAGTAAACTCGTGTTACTTTGTTTAATTTTTCAAGATGAATGTATTGAACTAAGTACAAATAGTTTTTGATTTGATTTAGCTCTGTAAATTATAAGAATAAAATTGTATAATATTGCTGAGAAGCGTGTCTTACTATACTCTACCTGTCTCGCTAATTTTGGTAACTTATATTTCTGAGCTTAGTACAAACAAGATTTTGAAGTTTCTTGAAGTTTACTCACTATTGGTGAGTTTATAAATACGCGGCGTTTTATCATGAGACCTATAATAATTACTAGTTTTTATATTTCTCCCATGACCCGTGTTCAGTGATGCTGAATTCCTCAAATAGGACCGATGGTTCTCTCCCATAATCTAATAATAAATTCGGAGTCTATCATTTAAAAAGTCATTTACCAAATAGTTATTACTTACATGGAAATCCAATCAGATTTCTTCGCCAAATTTTTCAGGTTTATTGGGCATGTATTTAGTACATCTACAACGTGGTTTCTTCGGTTTATAAAGTTTTTACTATTTTCAAAACATTTGTACCACACTTCAGAAATCCCAGCAAACGTATACTTTGCAAGCGTTCACTTCGATGATTTCTATTATAAACCCAAATAAATCACATTATTTCAGGAAATTCATTTCCACTCATAGTCTGTTGATAAAAATGACGAACTTCCATTTCTTGTTCCATAAAATATGATAGATCCATATTTTTAGCCTCATGTGCGTCGAGTGAGTATAGAAATTCAATAAATGTTTACAATTTCACAATTCACAAATTTCAAAATACCTCTAATTCCGTATATTTTCTGCCACGTTCAATGATGTTATAATCAACTAGAAAAGACCCGTCATATATAAATGAAGAGCTGAATTTTGAAAGTTTCTGTTTTAATTATAAAATATTAATTATAATTTATTATTTATGGTTTCAAATTTGGTGTTGATTTAACAGTTGGTCAATTTTATCGGTTTCCCGACGTTTTTCAGTGAAAGCGCTGCACCGACAGAACCGTTTTGATGCGGCTATCCAGATTGACTACATATTTGCGTGGATTGGCTTCGGTTACTCCACCATTTTGCATTTATATCATAGTGTGACTGACACACAAACATACAAAAAAAACTAAATAACATTTTAGATAAATATAATATATATAATGATTTTTTTAAAGAAAAAATGTTTCTCAATAATTTGTATGAAGGAAAAACAGATTTTATGATTGAAATACATTTTTGGAATTAGTAATTTTGTTGGGTTTTAAAAATCTTTAATCTAAATATTTACGTTTTAAACACAAATCTTTAATCTTTACTCTTTATTCTTTAATCTGACTCCAATTAATCAGTAAGGACTTCCAACATAAATATATAGACAATGAACACAAATTCTTTTATGAAACTTTATTTCAAATAACAAAAATTAGCAAGTCAAAAATAATAATAATAATTCAATTCTTGATGACAGAACACAAACACAAATCAATATTTCGTACGAATTAACAGATTACATTAAAAACTGTGAATCTCCAAAACGAACGACAGTTTAAATTTTTAAAATAAACCTTTTTCTCCCATACAGGATACTTATGGTTTAAAAAAATAATGTTTTAAAAGAATAATAAATAAAAATAATTCTTTATAACAATTTTACTTGCCTCCTTGGTTTTTGTTTTTGTTAAGAGAAATTTTTGGGCAAACTAAACTAAATTTGCTGCTGTTTATATAGTAGTTTTCATCAACCTTGAAAATTGATAAAATAAAACAAGGACTAAAATAATTTTAATTTTAAATTCCAAATTTTTTTAAACTAAATATTATTTTGTTTTATCAAATTTGTTTTCAAATGTGTTCATATATGTTTTTCGAAACCCTAACAATTTCATGTTAGCCGGCGTTATTATGCATTGAATATTATTTATTATATACTGTTTGGTGACTCTGGATACGAATATTTCAATCGATGTGAATTTAATGTTTGCATGTGTCTAAGTGTGTGATGAGTGTGTGTAGGTGTATAAGTGTCTGTGTGTAATTGAGCGTTACACAGATGAAGTTGTGGGCTTTTATATGTATATAATAATTAAGGAAAATCTTGATTTAACTTTTTCGTTTAGGACACTTCATCCATGTAATACCGATATTTCCACAAAAATATTATAAATTGGTGTTCATCCGCAATTAGACATTTCCTGTTTTTTCAAAACAATTCCGTCCGCAGTACTTTCCATCTCTTTCATTTTTACTATCGACATTAACTATTAATTTTAATTTTTTATCCTCGTATATATTCAATATATACTTTTCTTTATCGCTTCATTATAAATCATTATTATTATCCGCAACATCAATATTAAAACCAACATCTTCTTTTATCATCTTCCAAACAATCCTAGGAAATACGATTTATTTTGTCAAAAAATTGTGTTTCTCGAATGCCTTTACATTTTCGGATATGAATATACAAATGATAAGGTAGAAACTAAAACATAAAAACCCACCAAACCACCCATAGCATTTAGAACAGACACAAAAAAATCAAATATATATTGTACCACAAATATTGTTTGCTCTGTTCAATTTTTTGAAACTAGATAACTGCATAAACTTGTTTAACACGTTCGCGGACGTCCTGAATTTAGCTAGGGTACTAATGTGAGACCCTTGTAAATGTAATTTCCAGATTTTTTAGATGAAATTGAATAAGAGGTTATTGATAGATCTTACTAATTATCACCAAAAATTTATAAATAATGCACTGCATATGAAGTAGTCGTCCACAAACTTGTTAACAAGTTTGAACAAAATAAAATAATATAATAATTCATGACAAATAATGATATTTATCGCAAAATAAACATGAATTTTTTAAATAGTTAGATGTCCAACAACAAATAAACCATAAAATGAATGATATTTTGTTTTTTTAAAAAAAGTTTTATAAAGGAACGGAGTCAAAGATTATGCAAACCCTTACCTGCCATAAATAATGCCAAATGTTTTCATTCTTAGATAATTTATTGCCTATGGTCATAAACGTGTATTTGGTAACGTACACAAGTACGTTGTTTGATAAAATTAAGTAAAACAGGAATTTAGCAAAACATATTGTTAAAATTCAAGTTAAAACTAAATTACATTTAGATAAAATTATAATGATAAACGTATTTCCTTATACTTTTATGTAATTTATTTTACTAATAAACAATTAACGAAGATCAAAACATGTACACTGATAGTTTTTAAATTAAATTAAATTAAATTAAAATTAAATTCCAAAAAAAAGTTTGGTGAAAAAATTTCGTTCATGAAATATGTTTAGTTGTAATTTTTATTTTATATTTTTAGTTTCACTTTTATTAATTTTTTAATGAGGAATTCCTTAATAATTGATTATTTTACAATTAATTGTAAAAGTTTGGAGATTGTAAAACTTGTATTGTTGATCTCAAGATTTGTATCTGATTTGTATATGATAGCAATAATTTTAATAATGATTGCGACAGTTTTATTACGATTCGAAAATCCCAATGATTTAAATTAAATATTATATATTTTTTTAATCCATTATGCACAATAAATATTACCTTATTAATTTTATTACATAATTTTAATATTTCTAAAGTAAATAATTTGTTTGAAATTTCAATATTTATAAAAATGAAATTGGATGAACCGAAAGACTTTGCTTTTAGCTTTAAATGTTTTTCATTGAATGGAAAAGAAGGCTTTAAAGAACAAGAAAGACATGGTGGAAAAATCGTCTTGTGTAATAGCATTCTAAAATTTTATACATCAAAAGACATTGATTCTCAGTTGATGTTTCAAATATATCAGAGCGATCGTGTTGTGAATTGCGGAGTTTTAGAATTTACTGCAAAAGAAGGAGAGATGTACTTACCCCAATGGATGATGACTCAGTTAGGAATAACGGACGGAGAAAAATCATTTATTAAATATTGCAAATTTAAACGTGGAACAAATATCAATATACAGCCTCACAAATCAGAATTTCTAGATATCGAAGATCATAGATTAGTTTTGGAAGAAGCCTTTTCGAACTACTCTTGTCTTACTACAAAGGATGCAATTTCAATTTATCATAACGGTAAAATTTATGAAGCAGACATTGTCAGTTGTGAACCTGATTCTACAATCTCGATCATAAATGTTGATCTTGAAGTGGATTTCTCTCCGGCAAAAGATTATGATGAACAACAAAAATTAAGACAATCAAACTCGTTGAAAGAAACTCATCAACAGAATCATTTGCGTAAAGATGAATCGATGGAAGGCGAATATCAACCAAAGAATGGAATTAGGGGAACACCGAATTTAAATTTTAAAGTTGGATGTTTAAATTTTCCACAAGATAATTTTAAACCTTTTTCTTTTGTTGAAGAAACAAAAACAGGTAAATTTGTTCCTTTTCAGGGGACCGGATGGAGTTCAAAATAATTTGTTTATTTTTATTAAAATAAATATTCTTATTATTTATTATTTTGTGTTTATAAAGCTTTCTCATAATTGATACTACATATTTTCTTTGATTATGATAATATTTGTTTCTTGATAGTTGTTATGGTGGACCTGACAGTAACGAATGGTTTCGTCTTTGCTACTTGTAAATTTTTCGATTTCCTTTGAATCAATAATGAAAATACTATGTTCGTGTTTTGGTATGTCTATCCTGAATAAAAGGGCCAACTGACCCTTATCCAGACAAGACATTATCAGGACAACTTTAAGCACCTCTTACTTACTATTGATCAATCATGAAAAGTGAAATTTTCAAAAAGATACTTTAAGCAATTAGAAACAAGCTTTTGGTAATATTTTGCTGCTTCACACAATTGCAACAGTGTTCGCAAATACGGATACCGGTATTTTTGTAGGTTATCGTTAATTGTGGCAATAAAATTGTCAATAGTTATTAGCTGTTTGTCAAATCCTTGATCTCTTAGATAAACTTACAACCAATAATTAAGCGAGGTAATATTGAACAACAAGGATGGAATTTGACGAAGGGCTCTTATTTTTTAATCCATCATTTCGGTGATTTGTCATCCATAAAAGTGACGAACCATAAAGTAATACGATAGAGGTGCTTCTCGCTGAAATTATTTTGTTCATTGATAACAACGATATCATCAAACAATAGATTTTAAAATATTTTCTAACTAGTAAACACCATAGATTGTTTCCTTTCTGATAAGTATACCACATATTCATACTGAATCATATTCATAGACCAGTTAACTCGAGCCGAATCGACTGACAAGCACTGAAAACATGTCCTACTGGCGCAGATTCCCTTATTTGTTTTTTGACTTCCTGCTTTGAATTGAAACTTGGAAGCTCAGAGAGGCTTTAAAACACGCCCAAACCCACCGAATTTGGAACACTTTCTTTTTTATGGCTTCTATGAAAACGATTCCTAGAAAAATGTCTTTTTATGTCTCAGGATAAACATATATATTTGCTAAGCTGCTTCTTCTTGTCAAAACCCGACTTTCCTACTGTCAAAAACTTTCAAGTTTGAATTATACCTCCAGCAGCATTCTAGCTTTAACTACCACATCTTCGAAATATAGTTCTTTCAATGCAGATATCAATAACAATTTAACTCTACGGTCCACAGGAAGATCACACACTAACACACATATTTGATCGAAGCAATGTCGACCTTGTTCGTATGGAGGTGACCAAGCCGTTTCAAATCTACCAAATACAGGTCAACTTTCGCCAAACTGCTTTTTAAACTTGTCAAATGCTCGGAAAGGATTGAAGGAAAATGCGTCCATCAGTGCCAATTAAAGCGTCTTTTTATCGTCCTTCATTTCCTTACTCAGTTCATCAATAAATGTTAACCCAACGCATCACAGGAACAGAGATACAAATTCCTACAAAGTATCCCCATCCAATCTTTGCTATTTTGCAACCAGCTCCATTTTTAAAATGCATTCCACGAAAGCCCCTTCCCAACGAAATTGGTAAATAATATCTGCCACTTGGATAGACTGCCACGACAGCTTGTAATAAAGAATTCAGATCAATAGATAAACGAGTTCACTCTGGCAAAATTTATTTGAATTCCCATCACTTACACCTTAAACTTAAAAACGAATATTAAATTACCAATAATTAAACACGATGAATAAATTACAATAGTAAATCCTCGTAGACTACAGAAAGTAATATACGTTTAAATTTGTACCAGTTATTAAACACCCTGTACTATACGTATATTTCAATATTAAGAATATAAATATCGATATATTTATTTATCCTTACATGAATAACATTAAAATAATACAAGAACTAGTAAATAAAAAAAATAAATTTTTTATATCCATTCTTTATGCAGACAAAACTCTACTTATTATTAATATAAACTACTTATAATTTATAAGTAGATGTCTTGGAATTAATATTGTTCGGGAACTCCGAATTTTCCGTTTATTTCCATTTTGGGATCTTAAAAAGTTTTTTCGATCAAATTTTTACATAATCATTTATTGTCATCGAGAATGTATAAGCACGCAAAGTTTGAAGAAAATGTACTGAGTCAAAAGCCTTGAAAAACAGGTTTCTAAATTCCATATATACATGTATATATATACAGTCAGGTACAAAAGTTTGTGAATTCTTGTTTCTATACTGCTTTTTGTTGTTGCACTGCATGTTTGCTTATACCTTGTTAAGTATACATAAACCACTAAATCAAAATTCCCTGCAGGACATGATCAAAGCAGTGGAAACTGTTTGGACTCAAAAAGTGTCACCAGACTATTGTAAAAATTATGCCGTTTGATTCCTGACCGAATTCGTTCTGTTCTCAAAAATAAGGGTAAACATACAAAATACTAAATATACACTGGTTTTTCGTGGTTTATGTGCCAGTTATGACAAGTTTAAATAAATTTGTGTCTTATTATAATGTTCTAATAAAATCTTTGTACTTTTGTGTGCTTTCGTCAATATAATTGCAGTTGGGTGCAAAAGACAATTTAACAACAAGCGTTCACAAACTTTTGGACCTAACTGTATATATATATATATATATATATATATATATAGTAGCGCTCAAAAATAACCGGACGAAGTGAAAATTGGCTATATCTCTTGAATGGTATTAAATATATTAATGAAATTTTGCCAAAATG
>MQRK01241884.1:23134-49908 GCA_001938485.1 Girardia tigrina | reverse complement strand
AAAAATCTTCGTTTCTATACCTTCTCCCGTTATTCACTCGGCATAACGGGAAGTGAAATTTATCAGGAAATTATCTCTGTTCATGGTGCTGACAGTGTTGGAGAATCTACAGTGTATCGGTGGATAACTGAATTTGACAATGGCAAGACTTCTTTTGCATGGGAAAACTGCGGGAGAAAATCAACAAAAACAACCCCTGAAAACATTCTGTTGGTCTCTGGAATTATTAACGTCTATGGTGCAGTGACCATTGAGGAAATTGAAGATGAGACATCCCTCAGCCATGGAACCATTCAGCGTATTGTGAGTGATCATTTGGGCTTTCGGTCTGTTGCCTGTAAGTGGGTTCCTCATGCATTGTCAAATGATCAAAAGGTTAATCGTGTCACTGCTGCAAAGGAATGGTTAAAAATTTTGCAAAGCAAACACCAACATGAACATATTGTGATGGTGGATGAGAAGTGGTTTTACATGAGAACTGTTGGCAAGAAAAGAAGCAACCGTTGATGGGTCTCCCCTGATGGTGATCACAGTGAACCCATTCATGTCGTGAAGCGCAGTCAGTTTGACAGAAAAATCATGTCTGTCATCGCAGTGTCCTTCACTGGAAAATATCATTGCGAACTGCTGCAGGAGAGAGAAAGCATGACAAGTGTTATAATAATGCAGTGTTATAATTATGCAGTCGACAAGTGTTTCCACTCAACTGGAAAAACATGATTTTCGTGCAAGACAACGCGAGGCCTCATGTTTCCAAAGTGACGTTCATGTTTCTCGAAAACAAGAATGCTACCTTGCTCCGTCAATCACCATATTCCCCTGATTATAACATCTTTGATCGCTTTATTCACCCTTACTTGGAAGATCAGCGACACAAAACCGATTTTCAATCTGCAGATGAATTACATCAATTCATTACATCAGAACTGAAAAATATTTCTGCTGACCGATGGTCATCTGAGATGGGAAAACTGATACAATACCTCTCTAATGTTATAAAGAAGAATGGTGATTATGAATGAATGTATTACACAGGTTTGTTTTTTTACATTGCTCGTTAAAAATGATATTGACATTTCAAAAGTCTCATTCTTTCTGGTATGAACTAATAATATAAAAAATATAATCAATATCCAAAAGATATGAATGATCGATTGATTGCAATAGCGAGAACAATTATATGGAAGAATAAAATAAATAAGTTACTTTACAACAGTACATAAAATGAATTTTCAGTCTCCGTTGCTGAAATTTTCATATATGAGTTGAATAAAACGTTTTCTCTTGTCGATATTCATTAAAAAAGTTCTTTCTGGGTAATTTGGTAAAAAATATATGTACCATTAACTTTGTCTTGAGGAATAGTTTTTTTTATAAATTAGATAACAAAATTAGTAATAGTTAAAAAGGTGACCGAATAGTTCAATCAATAATTTAATGTCATTTTAAAATAATTATTTGTAAAATATTTTTTTACATTATTTATTTATTATAAAGGCCATACGTCTGGCGGTAGCCACTGAAGGTATGGTTCCTTAGACGGAACTGATGAAATGTATTGTTTACTTACACACACACACACACAAATATATATATATATATATATATATCATAATCAAACGAAGAAATATGATAATAGAATTAAAACTAAAGGAGTTTAAGGTTTCTTAAATTACAAGTTTTGACCTTTCTTTATAGGATAAGCATTCGTAATTTTGACCAAAAGAAACTATAACGTAAAGAACCGAAATATTTATGGTCAACTTTTCTGTTAATTTATTAATTTAATTATTATTTTTAGTAATCAGAATTTTGATATTTTTGGAGGTTGAATAATTTAGCAACCTAGACTACGTGTCCTAAATCCTAGATAGCTTTAGGTGTCTGACGGCGAATGGGTTATTTCATTTATAAGAATTCGGGAGTTCGGAAAACTCGAGCATTCATCGACTATTCCTAGATACATAAACTTTTTTTAACATATTAATAAATTAAAACATATAATTTTCTCTACATAATATCCTTAATAATACTTTGTAATTGATTGTTTCTACTGAATTATTATAGTAAATAAAATTTGCTGACCTTGTGATTCAAATATACTTAAAATAATAAAAAAAGCATGTATTATTTACACATTAATCGTAAAAAAATACAAAAATATACGAGAGGAACAATTTAAAAACTAAACTAATGATTTCAAAATGTCAGGAATGTTAAATTTCTTTCAAATTTATTTCGTGTTCAGTACAAGATATGTTTTAAATATTATATTTTAAAATATAATTTTAATACTATTTTAAATGTTTGCAAAAAAATAATAATTTGTATTAATGATATTTTGATAGCATATTTGTTAAGAGAACTCTCCCATAGATTTAAAGTTTGATTAGAAAAAACAATTTAGATCACCCTTGAGACAATCCACAATAGAGCTTTCATTCATAGACATTCTTATTCAAAATTAATAGTTTTATCAAATAATCTAAACCAATTTGACACAAATAATGTTGCATATTCACGTACGTAATTCGATCAATAAATATTGATTATAATCACTAAGACTAGGTATGAAATAAAAAAATCGCAATGCTGTAGAAACTTTTATTTTGAACAACATTCGTTATAATTATAAACTTGGACAAAATGTAGCCAAAACCATGAGAGACATTGAAAAAAATTATTGCGGTGATTCTCTATTCAGAGAGACTCTTTATTATTGACTGAAGTAGTTCAATATATCTGTGAACGATGCCGGCGGAGGAGGAAGACGAAATGAAATATCAAATGAAAAAAATCCAAGGTAAAAAATCGTGATCGTAGTGTACAAGTAGGCGAACAAGCATTTAAACTGAAGATTAGATACGGTTCTGTACGCACTTTATTAACTGAACTGGAATACCGAAAGTTATTCATCAGATTTGTTGAATCCGCAAGCTGGCGTTGGAAAGATTAGAAGCCTCCACTAAAAATGAGAGAGGAACTTCTTACGGACGATAAATCATGCTTTTCATACTAAGGTCATAAAAGATTGTAGTCTGTTTTAATTTCTACCCAAAAGTAGTACCATAAATGTATAATACTTCCGTTCCTTTGATACTGAGTGCAAAAGGAAGAAATTATAGGACACAACACGCTAGTGCTTCGCATATAACCTTCTCCCTGTAATTATCAAATTGTAAACACAAAATTTTAAAACTACTTAAAGTTACTACACTATCTATACATTTCTTTATATAATTATTACACACTTATCAAAATTGCTGGTTGTATATTATATTTTGAGGTCTAAGCTTTTCCATTATACCTTGTTTTGACAGAAAAAGATCGTTTGATTCGCCGTCGGGAGGAGACAACAAGGATAATCTCGCCAAGTTGAATGATGATAACGCGGTTTAATTAAATACTCCTTAGATGGAAATCGAAAGACAAAAAAAGGATTTCTGAAATATTGGGGAGCAGGTCTTTTTGGCGCCGTACTTTTTTATTTTTTTGAATTTTTTTTTGAAAGAATTTAAAGAATATATATATATATATATATATATATATATATATATTGACCCTGAATTTTTTAAAATAAGAAATATAATATTAAAATGTAAAAAAAGAATGTAAAGAACATAAAAAATTACTAATTTAATGCATTTTATAATTGTGTGCTAAACCGCGTAAGTAATCCGATGGTTCTGTTTGAGCAAATCGTTTAACAATATTTAAAATTCTTTAATCTGCTTTTAAATATTTAAGACGTTTATGTCTTGGAGCATTGTCAGCAACTAATTGCTCGTAATATAAATCTCTGCTCTTTTGAAATTTTCTTAAACAGTCAATAAATTTCCATAAAATGGGATTGTAAACACCAATTTCACCATAAAATTTTCTGTGTGCTGCTTCTGCATAATTATTTGTCCTATCAATTTCTACGATTGTTCTTTTGTATTGGTTCCACATCCTAGGAGGAAAAAACTGAGCATTTCTGCGCCAAAATAAACGGCACCAAAAAGACCTGTACCCAAAATATTATAATCATGAAGATTTTCATTTGGTAAACAAATAAATAAATCACAATTTTATATTGTTGTCATTGTTTGACCAGAATATTATTGAAAAAGGAAATATAATACCAGAAATAAATTATAAAATATTTTCAAATTGACTTTTTTGATTTGTATAATAAATTTATTTATGATAATTCAGCCTATAGTTACAAATAACCAATTGAAGACTGACTTTTTGACTCTTAAAGGCGATTCTAGGACTAGTTGGTACTGCATTTAATCTCTTTTTAGATCAGGAAATCAATTAACTTCGCTCGAGGAAAGTGACTACCAAATTAGTTTCCGATAAAATTCAATCTAAGTCCTTTTTTTATCAAAACACTTAATATAAAATAATTGGTAATCTTAACATTAATGAAATATAAATATAAATAATTTTGTTTAGGTTTAGATTAGTGGCAAGGTAAAGGTTTATTCCTTCCTAACAAGTTTCGGACGATACATTTCGAAATTCGAGATTAATTTAATCACCTTCAAATGACATAAATAATCCTTTCTCCTTCAATAAAAAATCAAGAAAGACTTAGTAGAAAGATATTTTGCTGTACAACAAAGTCTTATAGGTCTATCAATTTTAACTTTAAAGTTATTAGTTAGTTCCTGAAGAATTTTCGGAATGTTTTATGTTTGAATGTTGTGTGCTGATTTGGAATCGTTCCTTTCATTCGCAGATGACTGATTTATATTTTGATTCTTATTATCTGCAACTAATTTAATATTGTTAATCGTTTTCTATAATATTATTATTTACACAAATTAATTATTTCTATTACAAATAAATTCAAAGAAATTTTCAGATTCCTTTTTAATAATCGATTCGTAGACATATTTTAAATTTTAAATTCTGATCGAATTTGTAAAAAAAATACAAATTTAAAAATTAATATTTAATTTGGTTAACCCTAATTTACTGCGGATAACTCACACCCGTGTATAACTCGCATCTCAATTTTTGATCATTTAGTACTTTTTGAAAATTAAGTTCCTATTGAAAACCCGCCCCCATACATTTTTCTAAAAGTCATCTTTTTCCACCATATTACCCATGAGTTATCCGCAGTAAATTAGGGTATTTTTAATTATTTTTTAATATCAAATTACTCTAAAATTTAAAAAAATATTTATTTTATTACAAACTTATAAATTAAATCTAATCCTTAATTCGATTGTAATATAATCTCTTTATCAAATAATATTTACTTAAATATTTAATTTACTGCAATTGTAATACAAAATTGCTGTAATATTTTAAATAAATTAATAAATAAATTAATTTTTTAATAAATTTGTCAAGTAAGAAAATTAAATAACTCCTCATAAATATAATTTTAATTTTTAATGTTTAGATTTAATTGTAATTTAATATTGTTGTAAAATTTTAAATTGATTTTGATTTTTTTAATGAATAAATCACATAAATAGTTTTGCAAACAATAAATAATAATTTTAAACGCAATTTCTTAGAAATATGTTAAAAAATTTTAAGTGTCAAATTGATTAAGATAATTTGATATTTATGCATTATATATTTATTTATTAATCAAGAGAGATGTCGATTAGTGAATGTGATTCACTCAATTCGTTCACTCAATTGATGGGTGCGGGGGGAGGCCGCTAGTGAAAGAACCCCTGTGGCAACCAGGGTCGGTGCAGAGGACGCCTTCGGGCCGATGCATGCGGCGAATTTATTTATGTTCCAACCGGGCACTTTTGCTCAACGATAAAAAAAAGAATTGTTGTGAAAACAATACTGATTTCGATTATAATAAATGTTGTTAATACCTAATTACGAAGACATACTTGCCTTGTTCGCGAAATGACAACACATATGTACTTTGTATTTCTTCTTTAAGAGAGTATTTGATTGTTTGTCTTTAGAAACCCATTTCTTTTGATAAATAACCAACCAATTTACGTAAACGATTACTTTATTAGATGTCAATTTAATAGTTTATTCAAAGTACTAAATATTAATGAGATATGTTAGAATGTCAATTGATTGTCAAGTGTCCTACATGTTCAGGTGTTATGATGTACTCATATTTTCAAAGGAATACAATTGCTTAAAATTTATCACAATCCAGATATTTGAACTTTGAATTTATCAGTCACAATTGAATTTTGACATTCCATTTTGTATAGAGGATGTATCCTAGGTATTGGAAAATATGGGTTTCAAAATTTGGTTACTTTTCTAATCCTTTATTATGCTTTTTAGTTGAATGTTCTACAGATCACAGCACTAGACAGGAATACTTTCGTCATAATATTTTAATTAACTCTCTATTTGTTAAATGGCATGGTGAAGCTTTAAAAATTTAAGTTATAAGTGATGTTCTATTGGAAACAATAATGAAATTCATATTTCTTTTGTTATACACATTGGATCTACCTCTACCCTAAAAGTTCAAAAAGTAGCTTCAGAAATTATTTTACTTTGTAAATTCAGATTACTTTGTGTTTATTAATTTATTTAGTTAATGGAAGATAGAGATCCACTCGCTCTCATTTTCCATTACAAACTTCTTAGTCTGTTTGTTAGTTTAGCGGCCTCTAAACCTTTTAGGAGGCGTGCATCGGACAAATGTTAAATAACTATACAAGTATGCATTTTTAAGTACAGTAAAAGTCTCTCGTATCGGCCAACCACTGATAACCGCAACAAAAATACATTTTACATAGAAAAATTCTTATATCCGCCACATTTTTTCCCATTATTTACTGATAAAGCATTAAAAATTGCTAATGACTTGAAATTAACAGAATTTAAAGTATCAAATGTTGGCTCGAAAAATTTGTAGAACGTCACAGTTTAAAACATAGAAGATTACTTGGAGAATCGTATGGCCTGGTTTCAGTTTATTACAACAATGTCATTGATTTTCTTTCAAGAAAAATAATTTAATAAGGCAAATAAAATGTTTACAATGCTGACGAAACTGGTATGTTTTGTAAATTGATTCCTTCGAAGCGTAATACACATATATAGAAAGCAAGCTAATAAAAGGAATGGACAAATTCACAATATTATCTATCTATCTAGCAATACATAAAAGATTAAAAATATAATTACTAAAAATATCTTCACAAATAAAATTAAAGTGAAAGTAAACTCAACTCAATTAATAAACTTAATCATTAATTGTCGAATTTAAAACGTGTTTCAATAAATTATTTGGGAATCTTATTGTTATTATTGTGATGTTGGAAGAAGCAGAAATCATTTATGTGACGAATGTCTTTCATGATAATCGCCCCTAACTAAATACTTCATCTTCTCCTTCGATCTTCCTTATACTATATAATTAAAGTTTATAATAATTTCATATATTTATTGATATTTGTACACAATAACTTGCACAGCAAATAAAACTACTCAATGCAGAAAAAGTCTCCCCCAACGTGTACGTGTACCTAAGAAGTAGCAATGAATCTCGCATTTAATGACTAAACCCAGGAATATTTGTTCCTACCTAATTTTATATTAAATCTGTAATTCTCTATCATCTCCTCTGTCAATAATCTCCTTCTGTAAAGTAATATGTCAATGCCGAATTTTCCCTGTATCAATAAATGGTATCAAAATCAGTTGAAAATCAATTTTTGATAAGTGTCTCTGCAGCTTTGCAAATTCATAATCAGAATTTTGGAGATACAGTGAAAATTCCACATTTGTATATTATGCTGTTGAAACATATATGTTTTGAAGGATAAAGGATAAAAAATTATAAAATCAATTTCAGAGGTACAAATGTTATAAATTACATAAAATTAAAAGTTGCTTAAAAACTTCGTTAAGTCAAAAAATTTCAAAAAAAGAAAAAGTAAGTCAAAATTAGACAAATTAAGTCAAAATATGAAACAATTTTGTCAAAATACGTCAAAAAAGTCTAATTAAGTCAATAATATCAATTTAAAAAAGTTTTAACTTTAAAAAAAGTCTTAAAAATTTAGAAAACACTGTTTTGTTTCAATAAGATTTTTTAATTTTAAATTGTTCTAGTTTATTTTACTTTATTTTTTCTTTATTCATTCTCATATTCAAAATCTGTTCAAATATTCAATTAATTTTTTTCTGTTTTAAATTGTTCTAGGTTATCATAATTGTATTTCTTCTTTATTCATTATCATTGTTCTGAAAACAATGTATTCACAATTGCTTCATGTAACCTGCGGAGCTCATTTACTGAACAATTGTGAAATGCAAGTGAAGACAAAATTTGCACCCGCATACAACAAGCCACTTGATTGTCAAAGCCCTCGCAGTAAAGAACCCAGAACGGCGAGGCCTACTTAAAATTATTGAACAATCATCTCAGCCGGTTTTCACGAGATGGACCACAGGGTTGCATGCAGCTTTCTAATACACGGAGTAGAAAGCCAACAGTTTGACAGATTGTAAATTCCACAGAATGCAAACAGCTCCTTCTTGCGCATGCCAAAGAGGCGGTCGCAAGTTCTACTCTTTCTAAATACTTTATTAACATTTTACAATATAAATCGCTTGTAACTTTGTAGAATGCTTCGAGTCTTCAAACTATCATATACATCAGGCAGTTAAAGACATAAAAAATATTTCATGTTGGGGTGGATCCGTGTGCCATTAGAAAATACTGGGATAAACTTTTTGACAGAAGTGAAATTATGGACAAAATGAAGATGGCGAGAAACGATGTGTCCCCTCACTTTTATGCTTTACTGCAGGAAGCACTGCAAACAAGTGGTGCGGTAGAAAGGAGGTTTTCCATTCTGAAAAGAATTTTGCGAGATAATCGTAACTTTGATGTGGGAAATGTGCGTTATTATGCATTGCAGAATTTTAATTCCACTTCTTGAACATTTTTTACTCTACGTGTTATTAATACAATTTTTGAAATACTTGTTCTCTTAACTAATTTTTTTAAGGTCAAAAAAAGTCAAAATCTAGGAAATATAAAGTCAAAATTTTAATTTTTTAGGTCAAAAAATATCCCGCTGTAGTCATAACTAGTAAATCAAAAAATTAAATTTTTTATATCCATTCTTTATGTAGACCCAACTCTACTTTGCCAACAAAGTTTTAATTAAAAAAACTAATTAAAAAAATTGAAAATTTTATAATTGTATAATCATACAACAAATGGTCGGTATATTCCATGACTTCTACTTTTTCGTAGTTACTTTTGCATATTGTATGCAAAAGTCTCTACGCAATTGTCATGCATGCACTTGTCAAGTAATCGGAATGATCGTTTATGTCAAATGTAAACAATAGTCAAACATAGTGTTTGTTTAAGAAACATAGATTTCATGGGTAGATTGACTTTTTGTAAAGATGTTACATTGACATCAGAGAGTGTGAGGAATATTGTGTGTTTGAATGTTGTATGTTGATTTGGAATTGTATCCCTCCTATCCACATGGATAATTAATATTTTAATTCTTATTATTTATAAATATGCAATGTTTAAATTTATTTCTAATTTAAAATAATTGAAAAATTTTAAATAAGTTTATTAATTTCATTTACAATTTTTAAATAAATAAATTGACTTAATATTTTTTAAATAATTAAAAATCATTTTAATTTTTAACCAATAAAATTTTGAGTAAATATTTTAACAATTTATTTGATTCTCCATTTGATCAGATAATAAGATTGAAGTCATTTATTAATAGACTGAAGCAATCTTACGAAAGCTTTGACAAAGATTGTCCTGAGGACAATCAAACTTGTAATAATAAAAATATTAATAGTCATATTGGTGTTCTTAATAGAGAGAAAACTTGGCATATTTCAACACACTTTTGTTATTAATTATATTTTGCATCTCACTGATTATAAAGTAGGCTAAATTACCTGTTGTTAAAAGTTTTATGACAAAATAACGCAAAAATAGGTCTTGCAATTAATCTTTGATATTAATATATTAATAAACTTAGTCATTATATAGTGAAGCTACAAATTGAAGACTTAATAACTCCAAACGGAATCATCTTAGTATTCAAATAGTAATTAATTGTATTATTTATTTATTAAACATTTATCAAAAAAGTTTAATTAATATAAAATTTGAGCGTAATTACTTAATTAAAAAGCGATTTTCCATTTATCGAAACTTGAAAGTCACTGCAGATATACACAAAATATTGTATTATTTGAATGGAAAACTGAAGAAAAGAACGAATTCACACAAAACAAGAGAAGAGATAAGTGATAGTGGCTGTCCTGATAAAGACCAATTTTCGTATTTTGCAATTAGTATTTTTGACATTGTTCACATATATGCTACTTTTCTCTATGTAAGATTAAAGAAAAGATTAAGATACTACTTAAGAAAATTTAAAACTTTTTTCTTTTGTAATTTCTATAATCAAGTTTAATATTTTACATAAAATAATGTATTTAATATTTAAAACCTAAATTATTATTAAATTATTAAATTAAAATTGTAAAATTAAGAAATTCAAAAATCGTAAATGTGGTAAAATGCAGAAATTGTAAAAATTATAAATCAGCAAATTTTGAAATTATAAAAGAAATTTGTGAAACGGTAGTTTGAGAAATTATAAAAAAATATAAATTAAAATCGTGACCCGACAAGTGCGGTCTGACAAATCCGCGCACCGACAAAAGAGCTAAAATAAATTTTATAATTGGTTTTGAAAATATGTTGATTTTTTATTATTAATTCGTTAATACTAAAAATATTTTTGAAATATAAATTTATAAATATAAAAATTATTTTTTCATAAATTTTAGAAATTATTAATATATAAAAAATATAAAAAAATATAAAAATATAATATAAGTCACAAAAAAGAAAGAACAAAATACTTTACGAGTGGTACATATATCATGGTGAAAAGCAAAAATAAGATGGATCATCTGCATGGAGATGTGTCAAACAAGAGTATGCCGGAAGACTGGGGAAAGAAAATAATGTTACAGAACTGAATATTACTGATCACATGCATGCACCAGACAATTCTAAGAATGAATCTAAAAATATCAAATCAAATATACATGAACACGCTGTAAGCAGCGTAACGACGAAAACGTAAAATTATATACAAAAATGTGCTAAATTTTACTAAATGTGTTTTAGCGCATTTTTTCGGTTCGTCCATTTGTCGGGACACTAATTAAAATTTATTAAATATTCATATTTGTAATATTTTTATTTATAATATTTAAGATTAAAAAAACAAAAAAGATTCATCAAAAATTTGGTAGAAAAAAACACTTATTGTGTTATTCATATATGTTTGGTGTTATGATTCCATCTCTTGATATTGAACCTAAGAAAGATGAGGACATATTTAAGTGTAGAACATTATCACTGACATAGTTACATTGTTTAATTGAGTATTTATTCGGTTTTAAATTCATCAGGTTTCCTAATGGATCCATTAATCACGATATTTTTTCTAGCATGCTAAAATATTTACGATTTTTTTATTATTTCTTTTATTTAGATTAATTTTTACAGTTAAAATTTATTGCATATTTCAAATCCAAAATAATCATTTCTAATTTTAGGAACAAAAACGTGATACATATACAATTTTAACAATACGGCATTAGAAAAGAATGCAATTAAATATAAATTTGGATTAGATCACAAAATCAACATATTTTTATAATTATAAATGTGATTTATTGCTCAGTTATTATTGCGTTAAAGGGTTTATATTTACCGTGAAGGTTGATCAAACTACTTATAATAAAATATGAAGATGGACTGACATGATCGACTGACTGCTTAGATAAATGTAAAAACCATTTATTATTTCACAATTCAAGACATGTTTCATTCTTATCAAAACATCATCAGGGAGATCGTCCATTGATATAACAGATTTTTAAACATTCCAAACCAAAACCAAAAGAGAGTCCTTTGCGTATGAGTCTTGACACTCATGACAATTAAATCTGAAAACCAGATTCATGGTTTAACTCTTTGGAAACTGCAACTATTAATTAATATTAAAAGTTCGCACAGCAAAGCCGACTCTATCTTTAAAATCTTTAATTAAACAATTAATATATGTTAATATATTAATATGTAACGTAGTTTTGTAATTAATGTGAGTAATTGCAAATGGGCTAAAGGATTATGTATCAGAAATATGATGAAATCCTTGAGCTCACTTAAATTAAAATAACAATCACAAAATTATGATCAAATATGTTATTAAATATACCAACAAATAACGGAAAGTATGGATGATATAATTAAGTTTTTCACCAAATAGATTGAGTCAGTAGTTAAAGTAACTTGAATAAATATTACTGTCTTTATTCGGATATTGCAATCAGTGATTCTTTAGAATGGACTAGCTTTGGACAAAAGAGACTGGAGTATGTGACTCATTTTTTGTATTTGATAGATCGAAAGATAAAATTTGTTTCCTTTTATTCTAAAAAAAATGTCTTTTTCAAATTCTGTTCAGTAGTGGATTATATTGTTAATTGTAATTGTCAATTGTGCGGTAATTCAAATTAATCGTTGTTGAGTAATTGTAATGGATGATTGCTCAGTAATTGAAACGAATAATAGTCGGGAATCAAAAATTCTGATTCTGAATAATTTTAAATAATTAAAATTAAGATTATAATTTTATATTGACAGTGGAAATATTTGCGCATCTTTCAATGCCTTTTCTTTACTTTTTAAATCTCCTTCTTTGATTAAATGGCCTCTTCGAAATATAAATAAAGTTTATTTATTTAATAAACACACAAGAATCAAAATGATAAAAATAATACATTAACATACCAAAAAAATAAAAATAAAAAAATAAATCTAACTGATTGTTACAATATCCAATAAAGTTTATATTTACAACTTTTTTCATGAAAATGGAGCCAATTTCGATCATTTTGATATTTCTTATTCATTTTTTGTCATTATAAAATATTATTTATATAATTTACAAATAATAAAACAAGACAACCTATTATTTCACACATTCAGTACCCGTCCTTGGAAGCAAACGGAGTCCATATATACTGTCATTCTTCTTTTAAGAAACCCATTTTAACAATTATGAAAAATAATCCTAATTTTATTTCTCTAATGACTAAAACTCGAATTTCTTGTTTTAATTGACAAGAAGCGGTTTCTTTATTCCTTTCTTTCTTCATAAAATAAACGATTTCGAGACTCCATAAAATATCGCCGAGTTTGAAAAATAAAATTTGTGGGAAAATTATTTCTCACCGAAATTGAACGAGTTTATCTTTTGTTTTTTGTCTCATAAAAATGAATAATTCAACTTTATAAATTAATATTATCTCATCAAAAATTAATAGTTTTAATAAAATATTTTTCAATAATGAAATTTTTCATCAGAAATGTTGAGTTATTTATATTTAATTTATTTATATTTTCGTATCGCAATATCTCTTTGTACATAGAAATTTTATTTATTTTAAATATCACTAAAAACATATCATAAATATTTTTTTAATTTTCAAATAATTCAGTTTTAGAGATATTTTTAGGGTCACAAATTTTAAAAATTAAAACAATTATTTCTTTTAGTTTTAAATGTAAATTTTTTTGATAAAAATTTTTTAAAGAAAATTTTGTAAACGTTTTTATAAAAGATATTTTATTTTTCTTTTAAGAAAAAATATGTAATAATTTCTTGAATTTTCAATTTTTGTTTTACGGTATCAAAAATTTAAGTATGCGTTTTCCAGTATATAAACTAATTCCATTTTCGAATAATTGCCGTTATGAGCCGAAAAAATTTTTATTTACACAATTGGATCAACGAAACCATTTACGTTATTTTTTAAAGATTTACACAAAAATGATGGTCTGGAAGAATTACAAACTTTTTTCTTTAAGTTTGGTTATGAATTTATGATATTCTTCTACATTATAAAAGTTGTTTGATCAAACTAAAGTTAGACTTATTTTACTAATACTTCTTTAAAATTTTTATTACTCCTAAGATTGACAATTAACTAATAAAAAACTTATTATTTGACTGTATTTGCAGTGTAAAACCTTTTGATGCCATGGAGAAATATCACTTGACCTTGTCAATCCGCTCTTATTTATTGTAAATAAATCATTATCGACATTCTTATTTCTTTCCTTTATACCCAGTCAAACTAAATGCAAAATATGGTCTTCTTAGGGTGAAGTTGTTACTTCACTCTTGACTTAGACCTCTGACTCCTGAGGCAACATACTCCTTTATTTGTTTCTTGTTGACGTGAAGACACAATCACTCGTTTCCCGTAACAATTCTGTACAAGAATTTTTTATTTATTACCGCGTCTAGATTTATTACAGGCAAGATGTTAAGCAGCAATCTGATTCTTTGGCTCTTTTAATTTCAGGTGAAACTCAAGCTCAAAATTTTTTATTAGATACAATTGATTGAAAAAAGCGGAAGATCGTTTCAGTCCATGTTTTCAGTTAAATCTCGACCTGTTTCACAGCCGCTCTTCTTTAAAAGAGTTTTAAAACAAGTTTTTGAGAGTGGTATATATCTCTGACCTTGAAATCGTCTTTTTTATCATAATTTTTACTTAATGATAGCAGCTAATGATTAAAAGTCTTTTTTTCAGTATGTTTCGCTGAGTATCTTTTACGATGAAGTATTAAAAAAAGTAAATATAAAGTTTTCCCTGTAGTTTTGATAAATTTATTAATCCTCCTTCTGATATATCACACAATATATACTTTAGGACTTTTAAATTCTGTATATTTAATTTGAGTCGTAATAATAATAAAAATGTCAGAAGATATAATAATGTTGGTAATAATCTTAACATGTTTTATTTTAATTAATAAATGGAAATGTTGTGTAATTGATTTTAATGTAAATTTGAAACTGTATCTTGTTTAAGCTTATAGTATTATTCATTCATTTAATGATTTTATTAAAATATTTACTTTAAATACATCAAACGAAAGACAAATTTAAGTGTGTTACTGATTTAACATGGACGTTAGTGAGCTTTTATAACCAAAAGCGCAATCAGAGTTAAAATCAAATTATTTGCATTATGATACGATTGACGTTGTGATTTTTCAGTACTTTAATATGACATGTTTAGGTACGTAGCAAATCTGCTAAAATCGGACGGAAAGTCATTTGAAATTTCGCAATATTTTATTATGTTTAAATTAAAATTTTATTTTACGAGGAAAGTAACACACGAATAATATCACAAGAAATATTTATAAAATCAAAACCCCTTTCTAAATTTCAAAAATCATTTACTAAAAGGCATAATTTTATAATGGGATCAAACAACTACTTTTACAAAAATGTATGTTAAATTAAGTAAAATAGGAACTATAATATAAAACTATAATACGATAAATTTAATATTTTAAGATTGAAATAAATATCGCAATATAGAACACAAGATGTTGACTAGTCCTTGATTAAGGGTCAGACCAGTCTCACCTAAATATGACCATTGACTGGAATGATGTGAATCAAGACTGCTCCTGGTGGTAGTTGCTACATGAACGACTACAACCTAAAACACTTTTGTTTCTATTTCATTTATTTATTTCATAAATATCTATTCCTCTTTCTCCATGCTAGATTTATGAATTTCGATGTAAATCTTTCATTCGATTTGTTAATTACTTTAGTTATTTGTTTCCCCAAGCCCAAAATCTAGGTCGATACGGTTACATTGTAGCTTGTTTGATGTTCTCCCACAACATACATCGTGATTTCTAACTATATTTAACCTAAATCGTCGCAGTTTCAATTGACATTTTTCTGGTAATTTATCGATGACTTTTTTGCAATTAGTGTCGCCGATGGAAGGCTTAGAAATTATGAAAGAAATTGTATCCATCTGCAAAAGAGGTAGAAAAATTATTATTTTCGCTCCTTATATGTATTAATTATATTTTCCTGAAAAGCGGTCATTTGTAATCCAGATTTTTTATTCAAAAATGCAACATATTCATTTTTATTATATCTTTTATTGAAAAAAATATTCGTTAGTTGTCTTTTCTCTAAAGAATAGAAGAAGAAAAGAATAGTAAGTTCTCCTTACGTAAGACGTATCAGCCAATATCATTTGTTAACGTTTAATGATTATCCTTTCTTGTTTGTTCATTTGTATTTTTATATACAAACAATGTCCTCCTTGTTGAAGATGACTTTTACATAATTTTAATATTTCTGAAAATATTTTGAAATAAAAATTGAGACAACCAAAAATCTAGATATTTCAATTTAATAACATAAAAAGTAATAAATATATTTAATTGATTTAACATAGTGAAAAACGAAGAAACATCTTTAAAGTAACTACTTATTTTGTCACAATTCACGAGATGTTTCGTTCTTATCAGAACATCATCAGCAGGATCGTTCAATGAGAGAACAGATTTATTAAAATTATAAAAAATAAAACCACACCAGTCTATATCAAAAGTAGAATATTTGTCAAATATTTTTGTCAAATATCATTTTTGTACGGACATAAAAATTTATGAAAACCTTGTTATTTTTTTAATCATTCTCAACTTTAAAAGGTTACACAAAAATAATAATTCAAAGAATTTCAAATTGTATAACCTTTCCTTCATCAAATTAACAATAACAAATATTAAATTAAAAGTAATTTTTACATACCTAAATAGAGGAATTTCGGTATTATTTCTGACATCGTTGTCTTCATAACATCTTCGGAACTACATTCTTTATGGGTAGGACTGGCTGCATGTTCCAAAATCTTTTGACTCGTCATCTTCTTTTCAAAATAATCTTTGTCTGCGGTACTTCTAAATTCCTCGAATCCTCCTTCATTTTAACATTTATTATACTTTTAGTTATTTATTTAATTATTTTAAAGTTAGAATTTAATTTTACAAAAACTTTAAAACGCTGTTTTAATTCATTAAATCCTGAATTTAGTACAAATTTTTTTAATTGTATGAATGTTCTTAGAACTTAAAATCAACATAGTTTAAAAAATGAGCTATTTAACAGAATATACGGAGTAATTCTGTTGACTGTGAGTGGGACGACCCACTTATTTAGTTCTTTTCTGAATATTTGCCTGGGTTCCCAGTACCGGTGTACTGTACCGTTACACATTTTTTCGTCAAAGCTTTTTCTTCACTATTATATTTTAAATTGATGAGATTTATTTTTCATCGAAAAAACTTTCAAAATTAATATTCAGAATGAAGGTCTTTTAAGTTTCTCGAAAATTATTTTTGTGTTCAAAAATTGATTTCAAAATTTATCGTTCTTCAACACTATCTATAGGTTCAAAGGTGAATATTGCACCTATAGGTCCGTCATCAGTTATACATCTATTCTATGCTGCTATACTTCACAATAGGATATGCAGACAATAGATTGGGATCACAGTGACAAAAAGCCTCAACGGCTACTTGCTAAAGCTTCTGCGATTGAGAAACGTAATAAATTAATTTAAAGTCTTGTTCGGTAAAAACTTCCTTAAATTTTAGGTCAATAAAAGATTTTTGTGAAGCTCGCTTAACTTCATTGTACTAGTCGTGAATGATTTTTGAAGATTTCAGAATTAATTATGAGATCAAGATCCCTCGAAGAATCAGAGATGCTAAACGATTATAAAATACAAAAGAACATGTCTACAATGCTTCCGGCTTCCTCAATTATTTCCCATATTTGTTAATCAAAAAAAAGACCGGAGTCTGGTCATATTGACGAGGCCATCAACATTGCCCTATTCACAGATGCAATCCCAATACTGAATGACGTTGAGAGTTTCGCCTGCAGGTTTCTCCCCTGAGCCGGTGCCTCTCTATTTAAACAACCTGGTTATACTGCCTTCCGACTATATAACCATGTTGACACCGTTCTTATCGTGGACACCCGATCGACATAGAAACAATGTTAATAAAACTCCCATCTCAAACCATTCTCAGGCCAAGCCTCCATGTCGCTGGCAAGTTAAAATCTACCAAGTTAATCTTGATGATTTCAGAATTAATTATGAGATCCAGATCCCTCGAAGAATCAGAGATGCTAAACGATTATAAAATACAAAAGAACATGTCTACAATGCTTCCGGCTTCCTCAATTATTTCCCCTATTTGTTAATCAGAGAAAGACGTAGAATCATAACCATATCTTAATAATCTTTATATAATTATTAAAGTTAACTTTTTGATGTTTTATAATACTTTTATGATCGAATTAAAATTATATATGCTTAAAAAAATTGTATAATTTAAACTTCGATGGAAATTATCAATTTTTAAAAACATAGTAAATTATTTTATTCAAGAACATCATTTTTAAAATTTATTTATTAACAAAACACAAACTAATGTTAAAATTTGTCTATAAAAATGACCTCGGTGATATGATGTGAATGCTGAACTTCATCTTCAAATATACCTTAACCCTCGATGATTCAAAAAAATAAAACACTTCAGAAATTCAAAAATAAATGTGTTATGATTTCTTTTTCATTATAGGAATAATAATGGTAATTATAATAATAAGTATTAAAATATTTTATTTTTATCAAAATTTGATTGGTATTTAGAACAACTGACAAAAACAACCTTCATCAGTTAACATCAAACTAATTTGTTCAGTTTTTCGAATGAATAATTAAAAAATAATAATTCCCACAAAGATTTCAATTCTATACGATTAAATTAATTTTATGGTTTCACGATTATTTTAGAAATTTTTAAAAATATAATATTTTAATATATTTCAAAAATATTTTAATTAAGAACAATTAATTTTAATGATTTCCATTTTAAAAACTTTCAATTAATCGAATTTATAATTTTATCTAAAATTTTACTGATTATTTCAATGATTTTTATTAAGAACATTTAAACAAGTCTCGTTTAAATCTTTATTGCAATTACATTTAGAGTCATTAAGACTCTCAGAAGGTGTTTCATCGTTTGCCATCGTTCTAATTGGTTTTCTTATTTCTGTTTTTAATCATGATTATTCGAACAATTTTTCTAAATTATTTTTTAAAATAACTCTATTATTTTAACCTCTAAAAAATATTAATTAAAAATATTATTTTTTACCATTTTTTAATAAATCCCAAAATAATAAAAATGACATCAAATTATTAAAAATGCATTTAATTTAAATTTTACTAAAAATTATTAAACTCAATTTTAATTCTGAAATTAAAGATATGAACTTATAAAATGATTATTTTAATTATGTTCGAATAGTCAATCACTTTAAACTTAATAAAAAAATACCAATTTCAATCTGGGTGGGAGAATCATCATTCTAAATTCAACATACTTAAATCAACATACAGCATCCATGCATTTACACATTTAAACAATTTAAAATATTCCTCACAATTTTTATTTTCCGAACTTTAATTTAATTGGTTTTAAAATTTAATTTATAATTAAAAAAAATAGTTAATATTATTTTTCATTTGTAAATATCTTAAGTGGTTATTTAAAATGTAAATCATACCCGAGCACTCATCACAAACATCAAAAATACAAATTTTCCATCTTGGCGGAAGAAACACATTTCCAAATACCAAATTTTAAAATATTCCTCTCAACATCAAGAACAATAATAATAACAAAAATAATAATAATATTAATAATAATAAAAATAATAACAATATTAATAATAATTAAGTCAATAAATTCTTAGATGTCTTTGTATAATAATTAATTAAAATAATTTACAATGACTTAAAGTCATATTCGTTCTGCACATGATATTATTTATAAATTATCAAATTTTATGTGCAATCACATTTGTTTTTTATTATTTTTTAAGAAACCAAAAGAATAAATTTCTTAAAAATTGGAAAAAATAAAAAGATGTATTTATAATGTTTTATTCTATCACTTTTATGTTTTCTTTAAAAATAAAAAAATGAATAAAATGGTAAATCTGTTTCATTTTCACACTCCATTGTGTCTGTTAGAATCTGTGAGAACACCACTCGGAGAAGAACAAATATCCATCACTAAATTATATTTATTAATGACACTTAATTATCGGATATTGAAAAATATTTGGAATAATTGATTGATTGCGTTGATCTTCTAATAATTCCAATTTCCACTCTGATTTTCAATTCCCTAAAAAATTCTGCCAATTATTAAAACAAATTGTTTTTTATTTAATTTACATTTAACTTATATTCTATTTATTTAATTATTTCTTAAAAAATTTGAGGAACTAAATTACTAAAGTTTTATTTTTTGTTAAACCGGTATTTTATAAAATTATATTTAATAAACTAATTGAACTTAATTTAGATTGTCTATTTCAAAAATTTTCCGTTTACTATTAATTCCTAAAAGTGTCAATAGAACTCTAATTTCAATATTAACTTAAATTATAACTAGTATATTATATTATATTATATGAAATATTTGAAAAAAAAATATTTGATTTTTAATATTCATAGCTATTTATGTAGTTTACATTTTTGCAATCATGAAGTATAAAAATGAATTGTTATAATAGTAAAAATATTAATAATGAAACTAATTAAATAATTTTAATTAAAATATGTTTTAGGTGATATCAGATGACCCTATTACCCCCGTGTGGGCGGTAGCGCCCACTTTGAGAATCACTATTCTAAACTAAGTCTGGTGAATTTAATATAGAAATATTTTCGTGTCAAATACCTTCAATATTATTTATGTGTTCTACGACACAATAACTCTCCGGGTTTTCTAAATTTATGTCAAGCCAAGTTTAAAATATAATGATTTACAAAAATTCTAAATTTAATAATACATTGTCACAAAATATTATTAAATTACATATCACCAAAATTTTGCATAAACGTTTCACCCACTGATCTTGTACCTTTACCCTAACCGTTGTCCATCATTTTAGAAAATTTAAAGTGAAAAATTATTAATAATAATAGCAATCCCTTCATTCGTATAACAGTTCCATTCTTACAAGAACAATTTAAATTTTTGTTTTGTGAAGAGAACTCGCACATTTGTTACAACATTTATTGCAATCACAATTTGGATCATCTTTACTACAATTCGTAATAATGCCTGCACTCAAATTCATCTATCAATGTTTAATACTTCTCGTTCCAAATCTGAATTAACTTGAAATGAATTATTATACTTAAAATATTTACTTTATATTTTATTGGTTAAAATAAAATTTCTTTTATCATTCAAAAATATTAATTCGATTTCATTATTGACAAATTTACAATAATAAAATTAATAAAAGTATTTAAAAATTACAACAAGAATAAATTGAAATTTGAATATTAAATCTAAATTTGAATAAAGTAGTTTCAGATTATAAGAATTTAAATATAAATCATCCATCTGATTAGGAGAGGCACAATCACAAATCAACATACAACATTTAAACATGCAAACACGACACAAAACATCAACATTCCAAATATTCCTTACAAACGTAAAAAACAATCCAAACATAATGTGAGAAAAATAAAAAAATATTATGTTACGAAAGAATGAAGTTAATTTTGTTAAAATCTTTTATATTTTTCCTATGTCGTTGAATAAATGATATTATACTTTTTTTAACCTTTGCATTTCCTTTTCAATCTCTGTTAAACTTTTTTCATTCATTCATTTTTTTCTCTTACTCTTCTCTTTTATTTCTCTTTTTTTCTCTGACTGTTTAAAAACTTAATCTTTGATTAATTTTTCTAACTTTACCTTCAACATTCACATATCATTCAATTTAAAAATTCTGTCACAACCGTAACATCCTCCAATCCTTAATCGAGTTCAAGAAAACGAAAATAAGTCTAGTCGTGACGTATTCTCAGTCAGCGTAGGAGAATCGAGGAATCACACCGCGGACTCCGCCGCGGTGGTAATCTTAATTTTAGTAAACTGAATGTTATTTGTCCTTTATAATTACAAGAATAAAAAATTAAATAAAATAATCAATTTTTTCTAAACAAATTGAAAGATGGTGACCTTTTTTAGAAGTTTTGTTTTAAAAATAATTATATTTTAAACAATGATTTTGTACTGTCAAATCAATTAATTGTTAATTATTGCAAGATAAAAGATAGATTATGTAACATTTGATTGATTAAAACAATAAAATAGTGTTGAATTGAAAATATATACAATTGTAAAATTAAACTATAAAAGAATAATAAACACCATTGCAGTATACAACGATATAGACATTATATAATATAAAATCCACATTATTATAATCCCACTATATAATTTCCTTCCAAGATATTATTATGTAACCTGTTATATTTTATCTTCCAACACCATTCCTGTTCTAATTTATCTATGGCCCCTCTCACAGTTCCTTAATATTCTGATGTTTTCTTTTTTTATTCATATGTTACTTTTTCAATTGTGTATTGATAAGAAATAATATAAATGTTTTGAATGTGTTTCCAAACTGAAAGAACACAAAAGAAGACAAAAGACAAGTTTGTCAAATTCAGTTTAATAAAATATTGCAGAAGAAAAATCATATTATTAAAATAAGAAAGTAACTTTGGAATAATGAAAGAGTTATAACTTCTTATACAAGTATGAAGAAAGGGTATCTCTTAAACTAGAATCCTAACCTCTGTAATGTAATAACGTATTCAAGCAATTGCATGACGAAAGTAAATCATATAGATAAAATGCATTTTATCAAAGTAAATTTGTAAAACTAAAAACAAACTAAGATTTTGCAACTCTACGTCAATTAAAGTATTATTTTGCGTTGTTTGACGTAACTGCATTTACGATTCATCAAGAAGGACCCTTCATTCAAATTTAGAATCTATTGTTTAACAGGATTCTCAGTCACCTGATAAACATATCTTTTTGCTTTTCCAGAAGATTGGTTTGAAAATATTTTTTAATGATTTGGCACAATTTGTCTATTAAAACACTTATTTATAGATGTACACTCTGTAGATGTTTACTCGATTGTTTCGTACTTTACAAAGTAATGGAGATTTCTCACAATCAATGCAATATACTTATCATCGTTTTCTCGAACATCAATTGATAGCTGCCAATGGTTTGTAGGCGATTATAAAATAAATCGTGTTTAGAATATTTTTGCTTAATTTTTAAGAAAAATGAAATAAATTTGTTTTAATCCAATCATTTATTGATTAAATGTTTTTCAATTAATGTATAGTCACGTTTATTGTGTTTGTTAAATAAATGCTGTAGATTGACCTGATGAGGGGATTGTTATTTCGAAATTCGTTTTATTCTTTTTATTCATTATACATATATATATATATATATATATATATATTTCAATTTAGGATTTGATTTAAGCCATAAATATAAATTATAAATATAATTTGAAAATCTGCTCAACCCTTCAGAAAATGAATTTTTTACAATCTCAGCACTCTCTTCTCATTTTCTGTCGTGATATTGTGATAGCGGATATTATCATACTAGCCTAATATTAGTCTTAATTTTATATTTCAAAATCAATTTCTACATGGACATATATTTATTTAATTATTTATTGTACCAGTCCGTTTTCAATTTCTCATTCATCTAGGAATAGAAGATTGTTATTACCCGACATTCCTGTTGAGAAATCAGTACGGGTACGAATGTAATTCGTGAAATTCAGAAATGATTTTTCGTGAACTTTGCCTTATGAAAGCAGTAATTATATTGATTTCATTCAAACAAATTGAGTTAGGTCTTTCGTTAATAAATAAGTAATTAATTGCTGATAATGACCAAGGTCAATCGAAACATACAAAACTATAATATTTTAAAATTTGATTTTTCAAATATTTCTTTAAATATTTTACATTATATATGTTATGCAGAATTTGCAATCATTTTGCCGAATTCGTGAATTAAGCAAGAAAAATTGCCGAATTCACGAATTAGGCAAAATATTTTGCCGAATTCGTGAAATCGGCAACAGTTTACTAAATAGTGTAATTGCCGAATTTATGAACTAGTCAATTTTTACCGAATTCACTAACTATATGAAAAATTTCTCAATTTAAAATGAAACATTATGTACGTATTATGAAAAAAATCAATTTTCTATGAAAAATATATATTTAATATGAAAATGGGTATTTAATATGACATATGTGTTTAATATGACAAAAATTTGAGTTTATCATGAAAGATTATCAATTAAAATATTAAAAAATATAAATTAAATATGAAAAAATTTTAACTTACTATGCAAAATAGACTCCAAATGTTAAATTTTATTTATAGTTAATTAAACTTCTTCCTTCGTGGAATGCTGATTTGCAAACATTTGTATTCTAGAAGTTTTTTTATCTTATTAAATCGATATTTTTTACAATTAAATTCATTTTTTGCATATAAAATTGATATTTTTTTCCCATTAAATCGATAATTTTTCATATCAAATTGAATATTTGTATTAAATAGATAATTTTCTTATTAAATGGATATTGTTCATATTAAATCGATATTTTCAAATTAAATTGAGTTTTTTCATATGAAATTGATATTTTTTCATATTAAATACAAAATTTTTCATATAATTTATAAAAAAAAATTTTTTAAAAATTGTCGAGTTCGTGAATTAAATAATAAGGTTTTGCATCTACAATTATTAATATATTAGTAAATTTTTTTGTTACAATGTTATATCAAAGTAATTAGTTAATTTATTAAATAGAAAAATTTACTAAATTTTCGTACAAAAATAATGATTTGTTATGTTTGCAGTGAAATGCATTTGCAAAAACACGACGTTTTAATTTATAAATAGAATGTTTTTTTAATGTACAAAAATAAAAATAAACAAGTTTAAAAATAAAATAATTATAAAATAAGGTAATTTAAAAAATATTGTTAAGATTTTATCAATATTTTTATGACTAGGTTGAATCGTTTTAAGGCTTCACTATCACTTTACCGAAAATAACTTCGGGGAAATTCACTTTGCCAAAATTCATTTTGCCGAAAAATTATTTTACCGAAAATCACTTTGCCGAAAATTATTTAATTTTTTTTAGTTTTTTCAACTTTAATGCGTTTTTTAATATTGTTAAAATATAAATTTTATAATATTCTCGGCCTGTTTGGCCTTTACGGTTCCTACGACTTCGTGGCGAAAGGTTTGTTTGTTTAATTTGTTTCATTGTCCGTAGGGGTTCTTCTCCTGTAACTTTTTATTTTGTTTATTTTATTTTATTGTTCATTTTTTCTTAAAATTGTTCTGAATTTTTTATATGCTCTTCGCTTCTATTAATACAATTAAATGATAAATCTAAATGAACAATACTAGTCATTTGAAGAATTTTTTCCCGAAATGTCCTAAACAACTTGACACGAAACGCTTATACTATATCCCAGACTCAAAACAATATCATCAAATAATTGTAACAAGATTGTTAATTAAATCTAATCAAAAATATTTGGACTATGTGCAAGATTTTCCAAAAGAATATGAGTATTTTCATATGTTAATGGATTGTAAAATGTCTTAATTATTTAATGACTGTAATTTTGTAATGATTATGGTCCTATAATCTGTTAAAAAAATAAAGAGCTATATTTGTATCTAAAGTGGGCCGGAAGTTCTTCACCTACCAGAACGTCAAATTTACCCGATAATGCTCGAACATCGCAGAACGGCATATTGTTTTATTCGTTTCCGTAGTTCGCAGTAGGTTGGGCTCAAGAGTATTTGTCGCGTAGAGATGCCCGCCTGGCCCCGGTCAGTGTCACAGTGAGACTGGATACTGATGTCGACAAACACTCAACAAAAACCCGACACGATGAAATAACCCACCGGATAGAGATAGTGTTTGCACGAGGAAATGAAAGCCGCCATCTTGCCCGCTGCACCAACGTGAATATACGATTGATCCTCGAAACTCGAACCGATAATTTGAGTCAAAATATTCCTCATTCGAAGATACATTATATCACATATATTTTGTTATTATCAAATCCAAAAAACTTTCATGAATTTTTCCGTGGATGGCTCACTCTTTACCAAAGCAGTACATACCGACTTATTCATTATGGAAGAAGCAACTCTTCACCATCATCATTCTTCACAAAAATCAGTCTCTATACTTATAATTGTTTAAGTATTCCCCTTAAATTATTATATTAGCAAAACAATTATCTTATATATTAATGTTTTTAATCATAATAACTATTGCATTTACTTTTTTTCATTTAGATTATAGTTTTTTATTTCTATTTTCTTTCTGAATAAATATAAATATGAAAATAAAGAATTTTATAAATTTTGAAAGTTATATTATATGAAATGTATATCGAATAATATTATTTTTGAATATAATATCAAAATCAAACATATATTATTAGACAATGTATACAGAATGATATTATTAGGTGTACAAGTATGAAATGCGGATTTCAGAAAACGGATTGTGCACAATGCAAAAAGTAGGTCAATGGTGTCATAATATTGAGTAATTATGTAGTGTCTCATACGTAACTCATAAATTGATAAAGCGTTTTAATAATTGTTGTANTTCTGTGTTTTAGATGTCCAAATTTATGCCAAGCAGGGAGCATTCGCGGACGGTACTAATTTTTTGTTACCATCTAAAGAAAACTGCTGCTGAATCATACCGATTACTCCAAGAAGTTTATGGTGAATATGTCCCATCGCAAGATACATGTGAACGATGGTTTCGGCGCTTCCATGGTGGTGACTTTGATGTTGCAGATAAGGACCATGGGAAATCACGAAAAGGTTTCGAAGATGTGGAATTGCAAGCTT
>MQRK01241884.1:0-13042 GCA_001938485.1 Girardia tigrina | reverse complement strand
TAAAACCAAAATAACAAAGTTTTATTTTAATAAAAGCAAGTTTTATTTCAAAATAATTTTTAAACCTAATTTTAATACTTCTACACTTAATTATCACTTGATTTTCACAATATTTGTTCTATTTATTAATTTTTTCCGTACATCCGTAAAGTAAATGTTTTAAAATATTGTATTGTCATCGGAAGCAAGCCTGTATAAAAAAATTCAGCTCAATTAAATGACTGAAAATGGTCGAAAAATCAATCGCAAAATTTGTTTCAGACAGACAGACAGACAGAAAAGAAACCAAGCTAAGAAAAACGTAGTAAAAAAATAAAAGATTGTTTAATAATTTCATGTTTAATAATTTAATAATTAATTTACTCTCCTAAATTAAAACTGTAAGTTGCATTAACATTATCCTCAATAATGTTTGATTTAAGATTGGAACTCATGATTTCACACAAATTTAAAAAAATTTCTACTCGTTAATCCGATTAAATCATTTTATCTAAATCCATTTAAATTTTTTTAAATTAAATTTCTACTTTTGTAAAAATTAACTACAAGAATTGACTTAATAAATACTTTCTTTTCAAAAATAAATCAGTTTTAATTAATCAAAACCTTTTAACATACATTTTTGCTTATTTTAACCTTAATGCACTTTTTTGTTTTACATGATTATTGAATTTTTGTTGGTTTTAAAAAATAATTTTTTTTTAATCATATAACCGGTATGTAATTTTCATGTTTTAAGTAATTATTTATTTTGTTAAAATTTTCTATTAAAAATTTTATCAATTATTTGGTGAATTGAAAATTGTAACAATAATAATTTTCTACTACTTAATTATGCCGCATTGATTGCATAATCATCAATTATCTCTATTGTTTCATATAACTTCATATAATGATAGTTTAGACTTTCGAAATTAAAATTTGAAAAATAGTACATGTGAGGAATATTTGGTGTGTGGATGTTTTTGTGTAGTTTTTGCATGTTTAAATGTTGTATGTTGATTTGGGATTGTGCTTCTCCTAACCAGATGGATTATCGATATTTAATTTCTTATAATCTGAAACTAATTTATTTAAATTTAGATTTAATATTCAAATTTTTAATTTTCCTTATTACAACTTTTAAATAATTTTAATGATTTTATTTTTGTAAATTTTTAAATAATTAAAATCAATTTAATGTTTAAAAATGACTATAAAAATATTTTATTTCAGCCAATAAAATTTAAATCAAATATTTTTAAAAAAAGTGGTCTTCTTAAGTATAGTTCAGATTATAATGGGAGATATTGAAAATTGATTGATGGATCTAAGTGAAAGCAATACTATTGATCATCATAAAGATGATAAGAAATGTGAATGTAATAAATGTTCTGTCAAATGTGAGTTCTCTTAACAGTACAAATAACACCGGCTAATATCTGAATATTGGGACAGTTGGATTGGACTTGAGTGATGAATTTCATCAGAAACATATCTTGATCCGGAATCAGTTTTTATTCATCATAAATCACAATTGAATCAAACACTTTGTTCGAATGAAATCGAAACCTTTAATTTTTGATTTAAATTTTTTTTACTAAATATTTTCTTTTGAAAAAAATATCGATTAGAATTAATTATAAATTTTTTTTAAACTTTGTTTATGATTTTTGTTTATTTTAATTATTGTACAGTTTTTAAAATAATTTTTAAATTTTTAAACTTGATGTATATTTTTGTTCAACATAATTATTTAATCTTTTGTTAAATTTTAAATTAAAAATTCTGATCAATTGTTTGGAGAATTGAAAATTTTAACTAACTCCTCATTAAAACAATAATTATTCACTACAACTAAAGTATAATACGTCGATTACATAATCATTAACTTCAGATAATAAAAGTCTGACATTCGAAATTAAACAAAAAGAAATCAATTTTGATTGGCTTATTAATTTTAAATTTTCAAAAATTTGAAAATTAAATTCAAAAAATAATACCTGCCAAAATTTGGACACAAGGACAATTAAATTGAATTTGATTGATAAATTTCATCGGAAACACATCCTGATCGGGAATCAGTTCTTTTTCATCATAAATCACAATGGAATCGAACACTTTATTCGAATGGAACCGCGCCCATTTGATTTTCGATCTTCTTGACATCAGTCTCGTCGAACAATTGAAATTAATCGCGTATTTTATGTGTTGCATTTGATAAAACCGATTATTCCGAATATCGATAATCAAATTCGTTTCTTTTTTATTATCGATAAAATTCATTAACTCCACACTCGAAATTAACGTCAGATCCGACAATATTTTGATCGTCCCGTTAGATTTTTCTTGATAATCCTCATCGGAATCGATCAATGAACTGGATTCACTTCCACAATTTGAATCAAGTTTTAATTGTTGTGGACGATTTTGTTTGGAACACATTTATTTTGTAACGCTTTGATCGTTAATTCTTCAGATAAATCGTAATATTTTGTTTCAACTAAAGCAGTCTATTTTTAGAAACACATTTGATTTGTTGATGAGTGAAAATCGATATAGAAAGTTGTTTATAGATTTTCAAAAGTCTAATTTCATTATAGTTCGATATAAATATTGAATATTTATGTTGAAATAGTTATTGTTAATGTCTTATTGCCGGTTGCATGTTTCATAGTCCGTTGCATCTGTTTTGCATTGTCTCAATTGATTGATTAACGGTCACGTTCAAATGAAATCTTAAAGAAATGATTATTTTATGGACAATTTTGAAGCCAATCAAAGTTAATTAATTTCGGCGGTTGAACCGTAATCGTCAGAACAAATGATTTTTTCAAACGACATATAGTGCCACTAGTGTTTATGTAATCGATATGTCATCGGTAATTTAAAAAAGTTGCAGGGAATGCAGTTTGAACGTTACTTTTAGGATCCGAATATTTTTTATATTACCATTTAAATGCCACTTTCCCAATAATTCTTAAATTCAGGGTATATAATTTTAAAGTGTTTGAATTTATGTCTTCCATGTCCTGCCATATTACTTAATATTGAAAAAACTTAAATTTATAAACTTTAATTAGCTTCATAATTTTTTTATTTGATAAATTGCCAATTTTATTTAATTTGTTTCACAATTATTTTTAATGAATTGTATTATGAGTGTATTCTTAAGAAGAATAAAAAGATGGGAACCATTGCATGTGAAAATGTAACATTTAAATTTTTCATACAATGTTATGAATATATTAATTTTATATGAAAAACATTGGTACCAAAAAACCTTAATTTAACATTAACAAACTTGGTTTTAATTAACAATGTTAAATTTTATCTATCAAGATTTAAATCGAATGAAGCACATATTTTAAAATATATTATATTACACAAATAAGTTCAGTGAGATTATTCACAAAATTATTTATTTAGTTTAAGTTTAATTCAGGTTAGTTATTAATAACATTTTTTTTTCAAATGTTTTCAATTCGATTGAATATTTTTTTATATTTTAACACTTAAATTTTTGTAAATTTAAATTTGCTAGTAACCGAGAACAAGTACATATATAAATCAGTTTGTGATTTTGTATTTTCATAAGTATAATTAAAACAAAAAGAACGGTTAATTACTGTTCTAGATTTGGTACAATTTCTATTAATAGAAACAAATTACGTCAATATCTATTTCATAATTAATAAACTTTCAAAAATAATTAATGAGAAAAAATTATTACCAAAAAGCGTCAGTAAAAATAATTCTTAATATAAAGAAAACAAATTGCATAAATTTATTATTGTTTAAACTCATCAGAGAAATTCATTTGTAAAACATTTATTTTCATTACAACTATCGGTTTCCGATTTCATTATACAAAAATTTAAATCTGATGATAATAACATTTATTATTTTAACCAATTTTTACACTCATTTCATCTCTAATCATTTAATTATAATAATAGTAACTAAAATATATGATTCAAACACTGCGTTCAACACGAGAGCCAAGGCGTTGATTTGATCTATCGTACACTTGACTTTTATGTATATAAAATAAAATATTACAGTCGACGCTTTTGTTTTGCGTGAAACTCCAATATCTACTGAGATCTTGGCCAATTTTATCTACATTATGCTTAACTGAATTGCTTTAATAAGTGGTACAAAACTATCCGTCAACATGTTTTGCATGAGCATCATTTTGACTTGGCAAGAGTTTGACTGGTACTGTGACTGCATGTCATTTATGATATCATTTATGAATTCATAACTCATTTAAAATATTATTATAAAATCTCTAAATTTTTTGAATTATTTCCTATTTGTAATTTTGTTAAAGTTATGTAGATCAAAATAAATAAAGGTTTATTTTTTTTTAAATTTCAAAAATCTTAAAGATTGTCATTATTGGTGTTAGGAATTAAAAATGTTAGGAAAATTTTTGAAAGAAGGTTATATTAAATATGTACAAATTAAAATTTTTATATAATTAAATATGTAACATTCGAAAAAATAAAATTACTAAAATTAAGAAGATCAATTAAATTGCTAATAAAAATTTTTTGAGAGTTTTAATATAATATAAAAAGTTAAAAAAAGTGTATAATTTTTATGTGAAACGATTTTAAAAAAGTAATAAAATTAAATGAAACAATTAAATTTTTTAAAGTGTTATCGTAATTTAAAAGTGATTATAGAAGTAATAAAAAAATCAAATATGAATATTTATATGTATTTTTATCTATATCGGTTTAAGATTTATAAAACAAATAGTTTCTCAAAAGAAATAAATTTGTTTAAATATAAGATTAAAACATGTTTTGTGGTATAATAAAAGTTTTAATGTCTGCTACTAATAATTCCGACAATGTTCTAGGAACCTCTAATAATTGGCAAATGTAATTTTTCGATTTTTTGTAATTTAAAACAGATTAAGCATTTAGGGACGTCCCTGTATTTTTCCTTGTGTTACTTAGTACGTATTTGACTTGGTGTGAAAATTTGCAAACAATTTATTTTACAGGTTAATACTTTTATTCACAATAGTTCAATTAAATTGTTCACAAAATATAATATTCGGATTGTGTGTTGCGTAACTGAAAAATCAACCCCTCCTCCTCTTTCGTTTCGTAACAAAATTTCGGATCGAATTTTTTTCCCTATCCCATCTTCTAGAGTTACGCAATGTATGGACGCCCCCTTGGCATAGTTGGTTAATGTGATGAAATAAGCGAAAATTGTTGAAGAACACGGACTTCTACTATGTAATAGAAAATTATATTAAAAATCTGTTTTAAAATGTATCAATTAGAAAGAAGAAAATTTTTATTTAGCCTAATTTTTTTTGAAAATTTCGAACTTTCTGACTGATATTTATCTCAACAGTGAGAGTTACCTAAGAAGAATCGAATGAATTGTTTTTAACAAAAACAATTATATATAGAGAAACATATTTAAATTAATTTCTACAATATTTTTTATGATGACGAAAAAATTGTGATCCAGATTTACGACTTCAAGAACTATCTTAATTATGCAAATATCCAAGTTGTGAGGGTAGGTGGATGTTACAAAGACACATAAGTACTTTATAAAATGCTAATCAGATCAAGAATCGGAAGATGATGCGTACGATTGTTTTAGCTTCGAAGTAACATCTTCATTTTATGCTGGAAAACGATATCAGTAATGTTAACTATTAGTTTAGCTACAAGTAAATAAATTTTTTTTAAAGATAAATCTAAATAATATTGGTTATATTGGTTGATGAAGACAATTAGAAGTAGATAGAGATTACGTCGGAAAAGAGCGAGAATGTATTTCATTTACATAAACGATTGATGGCAGAATATTTACGATTGTTTTAATTTAGTAATTATATTGAATGTCTTTTGATTTCCTTCTTTCTTCTATCATATGATGATAAACTTTGATATATATATATATAAAATTTATTGAAATCTATTTATAAATTTCAGTACATTTAATCATAAAGTTAAATTGAATCTCATCGAAATGATAATACATTAAATGATAACATGAAATGACATGAGTTCTAAAGTACAGTTTTATAAATAGATAATGGTAATTAATGTACGTGATGTCCCTCGGTATTGCTACAGCCCCGTAGCCAGCTTTTTTCCATGGGGGGCTTTGTAATTTTTAAAATTCCTCGGGGTGGCCTCAAAACTAAGTTACATACAATTTTATAGAGAACAAATCCTTCGCCATTTGATGCGACTATATCTCCAATAGATAAAATATCAATAGTAAAAGCAAATTTTCATGACCAAGACTTTTTATTTAAAAAAAATTTACAACCACAATCTTCGAGAAGTTTTTAAAAACATATTTATAAAATCGTCAAATGTTATACCAGCCACAAATTGTTTTTCATAGCCAAGTAACGTTAGATTAGAGAGTCTATCACATTTCATTGACATTCTGTAGGGCAACTGGATTCTCGAAAGGGTAGAGAAACCTTTTTTGCATACTGCATTAGAACTGCATATCCCCATAACAGTGAATTACAAAACAGCAAATCTCAAACGAGCGATTTACTTTCCAAATAGAAAAAAAGTCAAATAGAAATAAAATTTTATTTTAATGAAATTCCAACTTTAAATACACTGTAAAAATGCAATTGATGTGCTTAAACTGAAAGAAGTTCCACGAATAAACTCCATGACACTAATTTCACCACTATCAAAACGCAGTTGCAAGTTTGAAATACGTTGACTTATTAAATTATAATTTTTATTTGTTTTGTTAATAACTTGTACAGCATAAATTTGTGTCATCAATGTTTCGGTAAATCCTTGTTCTTTTACTGTGCATGATATTAAATCATAAATATTCGGGTGATGCTTAACAACTAAATTATAACTAAATTATTAATTAAGATATTTATGACAAAAATCTCATTTTGAAATAAAAAATATATTATTAATATAATAATTCTTTCGCTGTTTTGCGGAATTCGCTGTTTTGGGATTCACTGTTTTGTGGATTCGTTGTTTTGTAAATCGCTGCTTTCGGGTATAACCATTAGTACTTCCAAACGTGAGAGCAGCATCCATTGTCTGTGACAAAGTAGGGAAAGCCTCATGCCAAATTTGAAGCTTTGTATATGCTTTCAACAGACTTTGATCAGGTTGCATAACATCTAGTTGTTCATTGTCCAAAAGGAGTTTTTCAGCAACTTTCATTTCATTTACAACCTTTTCAACATCTGTACCAGCTACCTCGCAGATTGGCCTGACTGCACTGGGATCCATGGGAGGAATAAGACTTCGCATCGACTTTATTACCTGAGAGAATAGTGTAAAACGATAAAGATCCATTAATGCATATTTACAACCACTATTATTCATGCGGATTAAAAATATTTTGATACCTCTCATCGGCAACAATGTACTTTTTATCCATCACATTGATAAAGCAAAATACGTATGTTGTTGGAGTGATTGCTAGTTGAGGTTTATAATACAAACATAAGAAGTACTTATCTGTTATCCTCGTTCAGAAGATCGTTTTTCTAGCACTCTAATGGCAGAATCAATTACAGAAAAATAAAGAACTCGTTGTTTAAGTGTACTTGAACCTGGCATATCCGATGATCCTATAGGAGACATGATGATGGTATCTGCAAGTCTGAAGCAAGGTGGAATGCAAATAATGTAATTATCGTAGAATACAAGTCCTAAGCGAATTATTTACTTCCTGTTTTTAAGACGCTTCCTTTTCACTTTTGGCTCATTGTCAAGAATATCAGCAATATTTTCGACTCCTTGAAGCAATAATTCATATTTCTCGTCATTGCGAATTTCAGAAAGTGATTTCTGTACACTCTCAATGAGTTTAACAGCTGATACAATGTCACATTGACTGCTATGAAGAAACAAATTTTCTAGTTGAGTAATATACAATATTATTTTGATAATGTGTGCTGTAACAATGAACTCTGGTCGTTTAATTTGAGAAAACAAACCAGCAGGTTTAATTACCAGGTCTGAATCGAAGTCATTACTTCTTTTGACTTCCTGAAGAGCTTCTTTGATTTCCTCTAAATTCTTGATGATCACTGCCGGGGTCGCAAGATGTCCAATCCAATGGTGTTAGAGTAATCTTTTAAGTGAGTATCCTGTGTAAGCGGATGAAACTTTGTAATGCTGAGTAAAATTATAAAGAGCATTGGCAATTTCAAAATAATTGCAGATTTGCTTATCAGAAGATAAAACATGGACGATCACAAGGTACAACTGGTGGCTAAAACAGTGAATGTACGGGATCTTGTACCCTTGAAGCTCTTGCAACTTTTGTTGTACACCATCATACTTTCCTGCCATAACACTGGCGCCATCGTAGCACTGTGAAATTATTCTTACAGATGCTAGTTCATTTGACGGTATTGTAGAAATTAGTTCAGTCTCTCTTAAACTATCCAAGATTGATTGAGCAATAGAATTTGCATCCAGTTATGAAAGATTGACAGCGGTAAGCAAACGCTCCTTTGGGGTTTCTTTAACATAACACAGTGCCACAGCCACTTATTCAATATTGTTTCGGTCTCTAGTACCATCACAAAGTATTGAGACACACTTCCCATGACTGCTTAGTCTCGCAAACAATTGCTTTTTGTACGAGGGTGGCAAAAATTGAGATCATCTAATTTTGCATTTCAGATGATAAATAGGAAGCATTTGCGGGTATTGTTGTGGTTATTTCTTTCAGTTTGGCATCCCTTTCCATAATGAACTGAAAGAGATAAAGGAAAAAGCTGAAAAGCTCTGTTGATTCTCTTCATCACCTCGAAAAGCAAGTTCATTGGCAAACAAGAATTTGATACAATCAAAAACGCTATGTAGGTAATATCGATTCTTCTCTAGTTGGTGAGTGATTAGTTGTCTCTCCACAAATGTCCCAGTTTCGATTCTTTTCTTTCTCTCTAACCAAGTTGTCATAGCACGAATAAGCATCTGAGAATTTTCGTGCTTATAAAAACCCCTATCCTTTTAAGCAGCAGTCTTCCACTGGCGAAAGCCATTGGTAATGAAAGTTAAATCACGAAATGTTCCATTTGAGTTGATGGAGGATGCATATTTTTGACAAGGGATACAGAAAGTTGCATCAGCTGACTGTGACTATTCAAGCCACGGTCTGTTTTGGTACCACTGGCTATTGAAGCCTCGCTTTTGATTTCAAAATTGAGTCAGATGGTAGCCTTTTAGGTGAGGCTGGGAAGCTCCATTATCACCCAGATCGTTTAGACGAACAAGTGTTTCCTAGAAAAGAAGAATTCTTTACTTTCTAAAAAAAGTGCACGTTACGTAAAAAACAATAGTTTAAAATTTTTCATAAAGTAACATGCATTTAAGTCAGTAGTTAAAAAACTGCATTGTATTTGAAAACCCATTTTTAAAAATCTGATTAACTGCTAATATATACATTCCGTCAGAATGACAGTGTATAGTTTATACATGTTACCATGAAAGATACTTACCATTTCATAAAGCTACTTCGGAAAAAGTAAATCAACAAGTTGCGCGCTAATATATAAGTATAAACAAATAATAAAATCATCATAAATCATTATAAATCGTTACCATAATTAAAATCAGATTGCTTCAATTAAATATATATACGGTACTGTAATATATCTTTCCTTTTGTCAACACAAAAGGCTTATACTGGGTTTGTCTATGTTGAATGAACGTATAGTACTACTATAGGTTGATACTCTATGTGCTATTTTCAATTAGGGGGGCTTGAAAAAAAGGCTTGATTTCATTTGGGGGACTTAATCCCCCCAAGTCACCCCGCTGGCACTGGTTGTGTAATGCTAGAAGGATTCCTCGAATAACTACCTTTATTGTTCTCTCTTTTGCTTTTCGTATCACCATAATTATGTCCTATACTTTCAAGATACTTAGACATAACCAAGGCATATAAATAATGTGCTTAGATTTCAAATTATTTTAGAATAACGAACTTATGAAAACTTTCAAAAAATAAAGCCTACAAGATAAACAATGTACATTTCAGTTACAGACGGACACAGAACTAAATATTTGCATAAAAAATCTAGAACAAATTTTCATTACTTGAAAAGGGTTCATAAAAAACAACTTTATTAGAACATGTTTGTGTACATGTTGTCCCTCAAGCAACTGTTCTGAAACATGAAACAAAAACCGTAGGAGAACCGATTTTAAACAAATGTAATCGACAAAATGCTCATTCGGAATGTCATATTAACAATGTAATTAATTTAAAGCAAAATGAAAAAAAAATGTTAGTCACTGTTGAACTAATCGATTTCAGTATATATATATAAGAAAAGATTGAAAATTGTTTGTTTAGATTGTAGACTATTGTTCAGGATTCAATCTTTAAAAAAATATTATATTTAAATTATTATAATTATTTATACCGACGGACTCCTTCATGTCTATCTCTCTCTATGTCTCTTGTCTCGAGGGCCTCGGCCGAATGACAATCTCTGACAATTTTTATCTCTCTTTGTTTAATATATTATAATGTGATATGTTAAATATAGGGTTGCCTCATAAGTTTTGACCAAAAAAACACCAAATACAATAAAATATAAAATATTTTATCAATTGTCCACGTCATGCAAATGCGAAAAGTAGTCGCCATTGTGAGACTGCGTATCCCATTTTGGAAAAAAACACGTGGTTTCTTGTCAAAACAATGATAATCTTCGTTGATTTCGTTGACACCGGCATAATTCTTTCCTCTAAGTGCACATTTCATTGGAGAGAATATATAGTAGTCAGATGGCGAGAGATCGGGGGAGTATGGTGGATGTGGTATTACGGGGAATCCAAGCACATTCAGCTTGTCCTTGGTCTTAGCAGCCATATGGGGACGAGCATTATCGTGGAGATAATGAACATTGTTGTTTCCTCCATGGAGCAACCGTCTGCGCCTCTGCTGAACGGCTATAATGTGACGATCCAGGTGGGAACAGTAGATATCCGCATTGATTGTAGCATTTTGAGGTAAGACATCTAACAAGAGCAGTCCTTTACTGTCCAAAAAGACGGAGGCGAGATGCTTTCGGTTTATCAGTCTTCGTGCCGGTGCTGCAAGTGGGTTTTCAACCGTTTTTCTTCATGATCTATTGTTGAAAGGGCCTTCATTGTCCCAGTACACCCATATCTCATTGCAGTTGATAATTTAGGACAGGAAATCATTTCTGTGATAACTATCCAATAGCTGTTGACAAATACTTTTGCGATTATCCTTGTTCTGTTGCGTCAAAGTATGTGGCATAGAGTAATCTTCCAGGTATCGGTATCCAATTGCATTCAAGTGCCAACACACCGCGGTTTTATCATGATCAATTCCCTCTGCAATGTTTCTCGATGTTGCACGCTTGTCTTCAGTCAGAAACTCGATTATCTTCTCGTCTATGTCAAGAGAGGGCCGCCCTTCGCGGACTTGATCGTCTGTGTTAAAGTTACTTTCAAAAAAAATGGAAATCCACCTTTTACATGTTCTCTTTGAGACTGTTCCAACTCCAATGGCCGTGTTAATTTCGTCAGTCATCTGTGAGGGTGTTAAATCCCTTTTCCAGCAATAGTAAATTAATTTACGAATATTAAAGCGATTAAAATCCATTAGGATGATAAAAATGTGCGAAATTTACGAATATGCTATTATTTTATTAAAACAAAAATTAATTTAGAACAGAAAATAAAGATTATTGGACATAAGTAGATCGCAAATGCTATTTTATCTAATTAACATTTTATTATGCATTGCAAATATATAAGAATTATTTATGTGATGCAAGGATATCTGCAGTTAACACACACACACATATATATATATATGTGTGTGTGTGTGTGTGTGTGTGTGCGTCAAAACTTATGAGGCATTCCTATATTAAATGTAAATATAAAAATTCGTTTATTACTATTTAGAAATTTTGAATCGTTTTTTTTGTTTTATTATGATAGTCAATTGTAATGGTGTGTTTGAAAATTTTAATTCTAACTGCTAATCGTTTTGAGAGTTAAAAATAAAGAAATTTAGATCAAAACGTTATTTTTGTTTATCAAAATAATTCGTGCGAAGTTCGATTTGTCAATATACTCGAAGTGATTTCTGTGTTGAGCATAGTATTTAATAAAATTATTTTTATAAAATTTAGTTTTATTAAATAGAGTAAAATAGAATTATTTACTCTTTTATTTTAGTAAATATAAATTATATATAAACAATTAAATTAAAAATAGATAAAAGGTAAATAGTTAAGATTAAATAAAGAAATTTTTACCATAAGAAAATAATCGAATTTATTTAGAAAATAAATAAAAAGAATTATATTTACAAGAAGAGTATAAAAGGAAAAGATTTTATCAAACAAAGAGACCTTAATTATTTAAAGAAAAAGAAAAGACACTAAATTATTTTTAAGTTATTTGACCTTAAAGGCAAGATTTAAAATCCGACCTCAGAAGAATCGCAGTCAGAATAAATTATTTGTCGGACAAGTCGGAATAAATTATCTGTCAATGTCTGGTTGTGAGGACGTACTGATGATATCCAATATGGAGAAAATGAAATATATCCGCGATTTACTCAAATAGCCGTAAGAGAGTCTCATCGAGCGATTCGAAAGTGTCACTCGACGACACTGAGATCCACCATAACTTCGTTATCGCCATTAAAACTATGACGTAGAATTTCTAAATGACGGAATTACTGAAATGTCAAAAAAAGAAAAATGTTAAAACGAATTTGAAAGAAGAAAACAAAATTTTGATTGTAACTATGCCGCTTGCGATCGATTATTTGCATCCTTCAAAAGAGAGTGAATTATTGTTTCAATGGGCCCAACACAGATTTCTATTGCCGATTTCTATCGAAAGCAACTATTGAATCAGGTTATGGATAGATCGAATTTCTCCATGTTAAATATTAGGGTGAGTCATAAGTTGTGGGGCACTCTTTCCAAAGTAATTATCTTTAATTACAACATGAATTGTCGAATCGATATTAATTGAATTTGTATATAGTAATAAAGCTCATAAAC
>MQRK01241883.1:95593-112029 GCA_001938485.1 Girardia tigrina | reverse complement strand
TGTGGATTCAGATTCTTCTGTGGACGAATCTGGTGGGAGTGTTAGATATTAGATATTTTAATTATTTGAAATATTTAATATTTACTTTTTTGATAAATATTTTGTTTAAATATTATCAAATAAACATTGTTTTGAAAATAAACTTTTCGCGTGTTAAACTTCGCGTGTTTGGTCTTTATGCAAGTTGTATTTCGTACCATGCTTGAATGTGCAGAGTGAAACATCACATCAATATATTTTAATTGACATCAATAAATTAATCCACGAGTTATGTAATTTTACTTGCATAACAACCCAGTAAGTATCAAAGAAGATCGCTTTACAAACCTCAAAGAGAAGACCTGAAGATGCCTGTGAAGGCGAAACATGTTGTCAAAAAGAAATCTTATACCGATAAAAGGCGTTTTTGCTATTTATTTCTTTTATTGCCATTAGAAATTATTGAAAATAAACTGGAAGTACTAAAAAATCACTGCTTGCATATATAAGCAGATTTAAAATTCATTTCTTTCTTGAGACCTGACGATGACGGTTATACCGTCGAAATTAATTGTCGTAAAAAATAAATTTAACAAATGGCGTGTTTTTGTTTTTGTACTAAAAAATGTTTTTTAAATTTATTTTTGGTGATATATTCGTGACATATTGTATGTACTATATATATACATCTTGAATATTTAAAAGTATTAACATTTTTATTAATATAATATATAATTTGTTGTAAGATCACCAAATTTATATGTTAAGTGGGTTAGTAGCAATAAAAATTAAAAATTCTTCATACCTAAATCAAACATAATCGAAGATAATGTCAATGCAACTAACAATTTGTATATTATAATGATTTTAATGATTATTCCATTAGTAAAAAGTAAATTATTTTTAATTATATATTAATAGTTTCACGATAATGAACCGAGTACCTGTCAGCAGCTGGAGTCTTTCGGAGAACGTAAAGCAAAATGCTCACATCAAGAAATATCTTCACCGAAAATTCCAAAAATAAAAGAATTCCTTAGATAACTCAAAATTAAAACTGTATAAAACTTAATCTTTTTATAATTATTTAATCAAAATCAGTAAATTTAAAAACAGTTTCTATAAGTTTGAAATATATTTCCGTACAATGGACTACAATTTGTATATTATGTATATTGTATGTATATTGTATATTGTAAATGTCCCTTTTTGACAAGATATTATATATACACATAAAAAAATGTATAAGGTGAACAGAAACCTTTTAATGTACGTTCATATTGGTAGAAGGGAAAAGTAAACTATTCAAAAGTAAGAAAAACATTAGTGATGCATTCCTTTAATTATAAATAAATAGACCTGGAAAAAGTTTATGGATTTTTCAATTCTTTCATTAACAAATAATGTCAAACTTGCTCAATTTCGTTCTTCATAACAGTTTTATCAAACCCATTGTTTTTTAGACATGTATTTTGAAATAGTATAAACGTTGTGATAGTGATAAACATATTTCGACAGCAAAAATAACAGATGTATCAAGGAAAATAAAAGAATTGAAAAATCCATAAACCTTTTCCAAGATTGTTTGTTCCGGTCGACTGGTTGTCAAAACGATATGATGTTCAATTGCTTGTCTTTTACTTGAAGCAACAATCCAAAAGTGTAAATAATCAGACGATTTTGTATATCAACTTAATGTATGTATAATAAAGAGAGAGATCTCATCATTTTCTCTCTGAATCCGTATTTATCTAAGATAATTCCACATTCTTTTGCTCCTTATTAATCTACATCATTAACAAGATAAATTCCATAATAGATTGTAATAACAAATCAGAATATTTATTGAACACCCGAAATACACTGTGAATAGACCGTCAAGTCAGGTAGTAACAAAGGGGGCACAATTATTATATTTTCCAACTGATAGTTTCCAAACTGCACAGCTAATAATATATACAAAAATATAAAAAAAATTTTGTATAAATAAATATATACAAAAAGTATTTTTTCACGAAAGATTGAAATTTCCATTTTCCAAAAGAAGAGACAAGGAATTAATGTAATCAATGGCGACTCGCAACGTTCGCACTTTGGACACTCTCTTTCTTCTGTTCTCAATCGGGATACATTTYCGTAATTCAATAAAAGCATTATTTACTTGTTCGACTCGTTTTCTTTCTCGAGCGTTTCTTTTCGCAATATTCGTTCCCAAAACCGATTTTTCATTCGATTTTCTCTTCTTCTCGCTAACTCTTTTATCACTTTTCGAATGTCTGATCGGGTCGCAGTCCAGTTTCTCGACCCCGTATTTTATTTCGTATAATTTCTGCTTTAGTAAATTTGGATCAGGTTTCTGACAATCAGAATTGGGATTGTGTTTTGAGGAATTGATATTTTGTATCGTATTTTCCATTGTCATTGAAAATTGAGTAAAACTACTGAAACATTTCAGGAATACATTTATATAGAACAATTATAAAATCAATACGATAAGTGAGAGTGCTTCGTGCGAGGGTAAGTAGTGAGTGGGAGTCAGCCAGCGCGATCAGGACCGTCTGCCCTCTCAACCAGGCCCGCATTGTCTTCAAGTGGCTCCTGCTCACGTCTGTCGTTTTATCATTCTAATTTGTTGAAAAATTTTTGTTAAGTTTTGTGGAGATCCTTATTTACACTCTCATATATTTCAATATTGTTTTATTGATTTTACTCTTCCGGTTAAAATGTGACCCAACAATAATTTACATTAACTTTTTATTCATTTTCAATTAATTTTGCACTTTATTTTCAATTAGATTAAGAGAAAGATCTCTATAGTTTTTGTTTGATTTACTTTCATATTTTGTTAATTAAATATTAGTAGAAGTCTTTTGATATGACCCATTTGTCCCTGGGGGTAAAAGAGACATTGCTGCAGTAACTATTGATTTTAGCACTTGCAATTTGTATTGTGTCACAAAAAATGTTTTCTAAAATTAAACTAAGAAAATATTTTAAATTACCTTTTTACAAATGGAAATTATTAATGACTCAAAAATTCAAATGGAAGAATGTATAATTTTAACTAATCAAGAAACTTTACAATCATGAAAATTGATAAATTGTGATCCTGAATCCTCAGACTTGTAGCATGGCGAACATTCACAACTTCCTTTCGAAAATCTCTGACAGAAAGATTAACACATCAAATAACGAAAGAATTATTTGCATAAACTTCTCAAACCGAGAATCAAATGTAAAAGCGTCCAGTTTGTTAATATTAAATTTTTAATATTAGGTTGACAAGTATGAACTTTGTAGGCATGATCACAGTAAATTCAAATAGTTATGATTTGACAATGACTAAACACATTGTTGCTTAGTTTTGTCACTTTAATATATAATTTTATATGTCCCTTATTATCGAATATACAAAAATTAATATTTTAACTTCAAAAATAATTATTAATTATATAATTTGTGATATTCTTTCACATGTTTTACAAGACATATCTTCAAGAACATATCTTCTATCATGTACTTTTCGAACTACTCCATATGGCCCGTCGTATCTCCCTTGATCTTTTGTTCTAGATTCTACTTTTACCAATACATCATCTCCTGGAAAGAATTGTCTTCGCGTGATAGGCTCCTGGTCCCGCTCATATTGAAATGTCTTGCTATTTTTTCCATCCCATTTCTCCCTCCTAATGCGTCTTCCGAAAATGATTTCAGCTGGACTCATCCCGATAGTCGTCTGTAATGTGGCATTTAATGAGAACTCGATCTCCGGTAGAATCTCTGCCAAGTCGGAACTTCTTCTTTCGTGCAATGTTGCATTAATCAATTCTCACACTGTACGGAATTGTCGTTCAATTTGTCCGTTTGTGTTATGATGATATGGGCTGGAGAATCTAATTTCAAAATTCTGTTTCTCTGCGAACTCTTTTGTTGGGAACGTTCATAAAATACACAATTTTTGAATCTTATCAAATTATTAAATAAACAATTACATTCCGTAAAATATTGTTATAAATATATTAAAATAGATTTTCAGAAATTTAATGTAAAAAAATTAATTTAAGTAAGAAATAAAATAAATTTTGCGGTAGGGTTATTAAAAGATTTATGTAAAGATTTATTATAAAGTAAAAAAAGTTAATTTCAAATTTGATGAAAATATTTATTTGAAATAAAATAAAAGTAATTTAAGTTTGATATTTATTTGCGAAATAAAAGTAAACTAAACTATTTTTGTAACTTTTAAATAAAAGTAAATTAAAAATGTGGTTATAATTTTTTTTGGAAAATGTAATTATAATTTTTATTGGAAATTAAAATTTGAATTAAAAAATAATTTAAAACCATTAAATTGACTTAAATAAAAAAATACGATTTTAATTTTTTTGGAAAATGTAATTGAGAAACAGTTAAATTTAAATGTATTATAAACTTGAAAAATTAATAAAAGACGCAACAAAATTTTAATTCACTATAATTTTTATTAAAGAAAATATAAAATTTTAATTTGTAAAAAAACATACAAACCATATTTTTATTTATATCTATTTTTATTTATATTGGTTGTGTAAAAAAGAAAGTACAAAAGTTCCTCAAAAAATATTTGTTTAAAAAATTCAAATTGTTATAGAAATAAATTTTTGTGTTCATTATAATGTCTTTTGAGCAAGAACCCAATATCTTTCATCTTTTTTGATTCAAAAACCTTACCGCAATCCACATTCATCGCCTTGGGAGAACCAAATTTCAGTATCCAATTCCGCATTATTCCTTTTATTATCGACTCTTCATCTTGTTTCGATATTNCTAATAACGTAATGTATTTACTGAACTGATAAATCATGCCTAGAATATATTTCTGTTTCCCAGAAGTCTCCTCCAACGGTCCACAAATATCCACATAAATACATTCGAAAACCTCGGCAGCTTCTAATTTTATCGTTTTCTCTTTTGTTTTGGCAGTATATGTTTTATACTTTTGGAATGATTCACAACTGCGTACAATTTCTTTGATTTTACCTTTCAGCTTGTCAAAATCCTTAGAGTCTTAAATAATACTCAACTTTTCTTGCACCCGCGTGTGCCAACATCCGATGGCTTTCCCAGATAATATTTTCGAGTGGCTTTGTGGTTTCATCTTCTGATACAACATCCAGTGCACGTGTCTTGATTTTTTTCTTTCTTAGCTTCCTCGTGTTGCATTAAACATTGAGTACACTATCACAATTCATCCTTGAAAGGATGCAACGAATAAAAATGTGCTGGAAAAAGTAAAGAAAGCATGTTTAAGAATTAACCCAGAAAAGTGCCATTTTTTAACAGAAAGAACAAAATTTTTAGGATATATTGTCAGTATGAATGGTGTAGAAACTGATCAAACAAAGATTGAGGCCATTAAAAAATTTCAGAACCCATCAGGTATCAAACACTTGAGTAGTTTCTTGGGTCTAACAAATTACTACAGAAAAGTTTTAAAAGATTACGCAAAATACTCAAAAGTATTGGAGGGTTTGTGTGGTAAGAATAAAGACAAGAAAATGATAAGGACTGAAGAATGCGAGGAAGCTTTTCGCAAATTAAAAGAAAAAATGATTGACACCCCGATACTGGAGTATCCTAATTTTGAGAATGAGTTTATACTGGATACAGATGCAAGCTTCGATACAATCGGGGCAGTATTATCACAGAAGGACACGTATGGTAGAGAAAGAGTGATCGCCTATGGATCACATAAGATGAACAAACACGAGCTTGGATATTGTGTTACAAGAAAATAGTTACTGGCAATTTATTATTTTACACAAAATTTTAAACACTTCTTATACGGTAAAAGAAGTATCACACCGCAATTTCAAACGTGCATAAATATTCTTAGTAGTCTGGATATGAATATGGAATATCGGAAAGGAGGGAAACACTCAAATTCAGATGCAATGTCGAGAAATTCTTGTAAATTATGTAGTCAGTGTCAAACAATGCACGAAGAAGCTAAGAAAGGAAAGATTAAAACACGAATCTTGGCTTTAGACGAAGAATCAAAAGAGTTCAAATGGCAAAAAGATAATAAAGAAATAAATCAGATCAGAGAAGGTATTAGAATGGGAAGAACAAAGAAATGGATACTGAAAGACAATATTGTGACAACAATAGAAAACAAATATTGGATTCCGAGAACCACAAGGACAGAATTCGTTGAAGACGCTCACAAGATTCTATGTCATGCTGGTAGTAAAAAGGTTTATAACTATTTGAAAGATGATTTTGATTTGGTTAATATGAGAGAAATAATTAAGGAAATTGTGAAATGTTGCATAAACTGTCAAAAAAGAAAGACTTTAACCACAAAAACGAAAGAAAGTTTTATTATACAATTTGCTGATGAAACATTTCAAAAGCTGTATATGGATTTTTACGGACCATTTAAAAGGACTTTAAATGGATATCAATATATATTAGCTATAATTGATCAATTTAGCAGGTATATAAATCTAAATGCTGTAATTCATCAAGATGAGAAAACTGCTTGGAAGGTACTACTGGACAGATGAATTTGGAAATTCGGACCACCAAAAGAGATCCAAAAGCATTCGAATCGACACTCTTTAAAGACACACTGAAGAGATTTAAAGCAGAAATAATATACTACAGTCCTTATCATCACAATACCAATGGCATCATTGAAAGACAATTTAGAACTATTACGGATGCTATGAACATAAGGATAAAAGATCAAGCCCACAAAGATTGGACGGAAATATTGCCAGAAGTAGAATTTATGATGAACAGCACAATTCAAGCTACCACAGGAATCTCACCAGCAGAAATGATATTTGGTAGGAAGCTAAGAGTAGGGGAAAATTGCGGGTTGACCCTCAGGCCCCCCCTGGTGGGGCGTCGTCTCTAGTTACCGAGGTTACCATGGCAACGGTTACCAGTTACCGCGAGGTTACCATGGCAACGGTCACGGTTACCATTGCAACGGTCGCGATCACCTTAGCAACGCTTCTGATTGGCTCCTTGGTTCCATAGCCATAGGCAGTAAAGGTCGCGATCACCTTAGCAACGGTGCCGGCGAACGCCGACGATCATCACAGCAACGGTGCCGGCGGTCTTTTGCGATCAGCACAGCAACAGTGCCGGCGATCGCCAATGATCATCACAGCAACGGTCACGGTTACCATAGCCTAGGCAGCAATGGTTCCCGCTCACTTGGTGATGGTAACCATGGTGACAGTAACCATAGCAACGGTAACCAGGGGACGTTTTTCATTAGCAACGGATACAGTGATCCAAGGCGGTTGTAACCATGGTAACGGTTCCCGTGCCCATAGCAACCGTCAACGCGTAAATGAGGACCGTAGAAAAAAGTGTTAATCGATCACTACTCAGTGCCCAAATTTGCTAATCGATATTTTAAAAGTGCTAATCGATAGTGCACATTGTACTGCACATTTCTTTTGTGCTAGCACAGTGCTTTTTAGGTTGCATATGTGCAAAAGTGTAAAAATTAATACATAAATTTTTTTAAAAGTACCAGTGTTAAAAATCGATATCATGTGTTTGGTGCAGATTGTGATTCTTTATATGAATGTGCAAATCAAATTTTCATATATTGATTACTTTTCTCTATAATAAGCATAATGTACAAATTTGCAAAAATTGCACATTGATTTTAAAGGTACAAGGAAGCAGAATATCAAAAAAGTGCTCATACACTTGAATAGTAAACAACATACGTACATTCAGATTCCACATCAACATTTTCATAAAAGTGTTGATAAATTGATTTTTTCGAACATTTCTGAAATTCTCAAAAAAGTGCTCAAAAATATTTTTTTTGTACATATCTGAAACCCGTATGATATATGTATGTTGTTTACCATCAAACAATACCTCATGAATCTCCTAATGTACACAAGTATAATCACAAGTACCAGAGTTACCGTAACCAAGATACGAAACATTTTATTTTATATGTAAAAATTTCTGTTGTACTTCAAACATGCAACCGAAATGTTTGTAAAGTTATGAATAAAGACATGTATAAGACGAGTTTTTTTTTAACAAACATTTATTTACATATGTACAATATATTTGAAACATACCTCACATAGTTGTAAACAAAATATAGTCAAAAACACGTGTTACGAAATTCTTATAGTTTAAATCTCTCAAACCGGTGATTACAATTTTCCCTGAACTAAAAACATTCACACATATCGCACTGAAACAAGTTAATCTCAAAGAAGGAAACATTTCAGGTTCATAATGATTCTGAGTTGTCTTTTTCAAAGCATTGATATTTATAGGCTCACCATAATCACACGTCACTGTAATAGATTGTATACTAACATTGGTGATATTGAATGGTAAAGTGGATGGATCAATTGGTTGTTTACAGCCCATTATTCGACATTTTCCATTACGGAAGAATATAATGGTGTACTCCAGGCTTGTCAGGAAAGTGTAAAACACATTGACACGGTTTAGTACCAAAATGGAGGTACTAAATGGAGTACCAAATTTTCTTTTAGACAATTTGAGTAAATCCTCTATGATTGATATTACACAGCATTTTTGTTAAAAATGTACGTCAGTCTTCATTTCAATTCAAAGTCCTGCATTGTGTCTATTTATTAAATGTGATTCATTAAAACAAATTAATAATAAGTGTTTTTGCTATTTAAGGAAATAAGTAATATTATTATAATAATGTGTTTTTTTAATGCATCAATTAAAATAAATATAATAAACGTTATGAGATATCACTACATTTATACATTTTTTCATTATTTCAAAATCCGTTTAACAAATCAAGTTGTTCCTGCTAAAATGAAGTTGAAGTATATATCATTTAATGAACTTAACCAGGTAACTGAAGAAAAGCAGATTAATGGACCTTACCAATTAACTGAAGAAATAAATACTGATCAACCTAATCTACTCGAACCAGTGAGACCAGTAGGGCGGCCTAGATTAGTCAGGCTTCCTAGGCTAGTTGGACAACCAATAGTACCCATGGCTAGCCTGGTTAGCCTAGACAGCCAGACAACCAAGGATATCCTGACACCAATTGATGAAGCCTTTGTTAGTCAGGATAACCAAACTAGTTATTTTCAACCAAAACAAAAAGATGCTCCACAAAAATCTTACTCGCCATGGGTTTCTACATCAGCAACATATAGAAGATATCAGATTAACTTTTTGAAATATCCGAAATCAATTAAATTGAAGGATCCGGTATATGTTAGAAAAAGCAAATTTAACTACCATGTAAAGGACATTAGTGATCGCAATTATGATATTTTGAATATTGCCCTTCAAGAAGTTGGAACAAGGCCAGATGGGAAGCTGAGTGAGCATAGAGAACAATATTTTCGATCTGATGATGCCTTAAAATTCAGAGATTTTATGGGTCATTAAAAACCAACAATAGAATTGTCTAATTATACTATGGCATTTATCAAAATATGCATACAAGGAAGAAAAGAAAGAAATGGTGAAAATTATCCAATATGGAAATTGTCAGAAATTCGTTGTATTTAATTGTTGATGCAAGTTGTATTGTTGTGTTAATAAATTTTGTAATAATTTAGTCTTGATTTTATATAAAATAGCTTAATACATTTGTTAAAATGAATATAGAAAAACAACTGAAATATGTATAGTAAAGTTGAATTCAGAAATGAATGGAGAAATGTACTTGGTAAAGTGTTGTACGTTAATAAATGTTTTACATGTTACTTTCTGAAATGATTATTTGATTAAACTTTCATTGAATTAAAACGTAACAAGATTATATAGAACAAACATTTATTAACATATGTACAATATTTACAAGTATATCATTCACAAAAGATAATATCCATGAGGTAATGTACTTATTCCATCTGGCAAAATATTTCGTTTATCGTCGAACCAGTCAAGGCTTTTCTTTCGCATCATTACTGTGGAGAATTGATGTTCTCTTGATTGGATCCTTCGCATTTCAAAAATTATATTGATTTGTTCCCTCAGCACTCTCATATAATCATGGATTCCGATTTGATTTGCTAACGTTGCCCGCTGAACTCCCTTTGCCCTCTTTTTGATCTTACCATCTACATCAATGGCATACATCTTAGACCGTAATGCTACAAATCTAGAGATGATTTGACCATTGACTTCATCCTTAAACTTCCCAAGGACCTTTTTATTTGATGTTGAATAATTTGGATGGTCCTTTGGATAGTCTGAGGTATCCATATGTTGAGCTATTTGAAAGAACTCCGCAAACAGATCTTCTGTATGAATCTGATAGACGAAGCTGTCAGTATCCATATACATTAGCTGTAAATTGTGGTTGAATTTAGGGACCATGATGTCATAGTGGAAATCGTACATCAAGGTCTTGGATAGATCCAGAATTGACATCCCCACATATATCGGCTTATTAAACATCAATGATGTTTTCAGCATATGTATACTCACCAGGTTTTCAGAGTATATGATGCTGCTATGGAAATTTGATTTGGCAATGAGTTTCTTTGCCCGCTTCCAATCACATACCAGTTCGAGGTTGATTCTGTTTCGGATATTCTCCATCGTTTTACCATAAACGCTGTTATTGTATAATTTGAACTGATCCTTTTCAAAGTCGTTTTTGGCGTTGGTCCTCAGATTGGTGTTAAAGTCAATATATGGCTTAAGCCATTTTGATTGACTAAACTGAAGAGCCCGATGGATTTTTGTGATTATGAGCCCATTCTTTACAGCTTGTTGGAGATTGATGTAATGGGCTACATATTTTTGTTTATTTTCCAAGTGACAGAGCAGCTTCTTATGTTTTCCACTTGGTGTACATTTGCTTTCAGGCAGAAAAGGCAGCTGCTCATGTCTTGAATGGATGGATTTTGGATAATCAACATCCACTTCCAATATGTAACCCACATCTCCATTAGGATCCAGTTTTTCTATTCTAATTTCTTCTGGTTGATCCGCCCATTTAAAATTCTCAAAAGGTAATGGAGCACTCATTGCCAATTCATACAGATTGTTGGCATCCAAGTATGTTATGTATGAGGATGCTTTGGATGGATCATAATTTTTCATGTATTTGTTGTTTGCCTCACCATACCGATGAATAGACTGACAGATTCCATCTCGGATTCCTTTTTCCAGGATTTGAAGCCTTATGCCTGAATATTTCAACATTGCTGTCCAACTCATTCCTGGTGATGTAAAGAAATGAGCTGGATCCAACTTGTGGCTCTTAAGTGTTACATCCCGAAAGCTTCCAAAGACATCCGTAAGATGTAGCACATCTGTTTGAAGGTAACATCGCTATATTCCCCAAGTGTTTTGCATTTGAAAGCTTGTCAGACATTTTGTGCATGTTGATAATCAGCATCACTAATGTCAGTGTCATTAAGCTTGTTGTAAAATGCCTGAGGGTCAACCTGCAATTTTCCTCTACTGCTAAGACATTGGTGGAAAGATACTAAGAAACAGAGTTGTAATAAGAAAGAAAAGAGCGAAAATACTATAGAGACAAAACGAATATTTCATGCTGGAGATAAAATGTTGATAAAAAAGAAAATGCTACAAAGGAAGAAGATCGATATACGGGTCCAGCCACAGTAAAAAGCAGAAGACATGAAAGAAGTTATGAATTGGAGCTAGAAGATGGTAGAATTTTGATCTGAAATGTGGAATGGCTAAAGCCATTTAAATCGAGGAGGATTTAAGGAATATTTGGTGTATGGATGTTTTTGTGTAGTTTTTGTATGTTTAAATGTTGTATGTTGATTTGGAATTGTGCCTCTCCTAACCAGATGGATTATCAATATTTAATTTCTTGTAATCAGAAACTAATTTATTTAAATTTAGACTTAATATTCAAATTTTTAATTTTTATTATTGCAACTTTTAAATAATTTTAATGATTTTATTTTTGTAAATTTTTAAATAATTAAAATCAAATTAATATTTAAAAATGACTATAAAAATATTTTATTTCAGCAAATAAAATTTAAATTAAATATTTCTAAATAAAATAACTTTCTCAAGTTTATTTTCAGATTATAATGAGGGATATGGAAAATTGATTGATGGATCTAAGTGAAAACAATATTATTGATCATCATAAAGATGATAAGAAATGTGAATGTAATAAATGTTCTATCAAATGTGTGAGTTCTCTTAACAATGTCCAAGGAATTTGATTTCCCGTTTCAACAATTTACATTTTTCTGGGTTTATCCGCAATCCTGCTTTCCTAATATTATGTAAAACTTGATTCAAAAGAAAAAAAAGTGTTGCTCCAGATCTTTTGTGTATACCAAGATATCATTAAAGTATTCAGTGGCACCCTTGATTCCTCTGACTACCTTTGTCATCATCTCTTGGAAAGTTCCCGGCGCAGCCGCTATACCAAACGGCATACGAGTAAAACAATACTGTCCTTGCTTTGTAGAAAATGCCGTTTTCTCCTGAGATTCTTCCTCCAGCTCAACCTGAAAATAAGCATTTTCAAGGTCAATTGAGCTAAAATACTTTGCAACTCCTAAAGCATCCAACATCTCATCAACATTGGGCATCGGAAAAGCTTATCTCTCCGTTATTGCATTTAAACGCCTAAAATCCAAACAGATACGAATATCTTTCTTCTCTTTTGTCCACACACAAATTAATGTTCCATTACACTTCCGAATAATATTATTATCATACAAATTTTTTATAGTCTCCATGGTTTTTTCTTCGGGATGCATTGGTTGACAAAAAGGTTTTAAATTAATTGGCTCTCCATTCGTTCTAATATGATGTTTTGCTAAACTGTTACATACGATATCCCATTTTTCAGTCATGAATACTTTTGCCTGATTCTGAATGACCTCTAACAATTTTGAATCTAATTTACCTATGCAATCTAACGTTCTTTTTAATCTCTCTTTTAGCCTTATCATCCTGCCAAATTTCGCTTTAATGTTACACACACTTCCACGTGCTTCTCTTGATACATTATTGTCTTGTGATTCATTCCTTTGTATGGAATAACAGAAAATTTTCATGAATACTATGCCTCCTATCAGTTCCGGAACCACACTCTCCACAACAATAAATGGTACTGCTTTCCTTGTCTGACATATATCTACTTCTACCTCTATTTTACCCAATACTTTCAATTTTACATCGTTGGCACCTCTCAAATTGATATTGCATTTTTCTAATACCAAATTATTCAAATCTTGATAATACTTCTCACTCATAACATTAACACCTGTATCCATCAAACACTCCCACTGTTTCCCCTGAATTTCCACTGTAACGCTCGGACGCCCCTGCATTTTACTATAACATATCTCTGATTTCTGATCCCCAATCAACGCGTTAACATAGAATACTTGCTCAAAATTCTTTTTCACAAATCCATCGACCTTATACATCGTTCGCACATCATCTCGCATCCGAATCCATGTGAATTATCTTCTAAGATCAGTGGCACCCGGCTTCAACCAACTATTGGCGGAGCTCAGTTGTTTGGGTACAGCTTATCGTTTTTTCTTCATTATCATTAAATGTGCGTTCTTCATCTTCGTTCATTGCGTTGATTTTAAATTTTCGATCATTGTCATAACTATTATTCTGTCTGCTAGAGTTCACTAAACATACCACTGCTAGATGCCTATTAAGGCAACATTTTTAACAGCGTATCTCTAGACATTGAGTTCGCCTATGTCCTTTTTTCCGCACAAGAAACAAACCAATGGCTGTCTGTTAGGACAGTTTCGACTGATGTGCCCAGTCTCTTAACAATTCCAATCCTGTACATGTCTTCTTTGTTGGCAATTTCTGCTGAAATGTCCTGGTTGCTGACAAGTATAGCATTTGGACTCGGTTGATTCCACTCTTGAGAATTGTTTTCTCGGCTGAGTCTGATTTACCCATTTTTTAGTTACCTCAGGAGCCCTGCTCTTTTGAACAACATCTCGATAACTTCGGACAGCATTGATTCTGCTCTTCTTTTCGTGGTTTATTTCGTCTACGAGTGCAACGAACTCAGATATTTCCTTGTCACTCTTTAGTTTCCGTAATTTAATTTCACGAGCAACATCTTCATCATCAATGCAATGAATTAATATTTGAGCTTTTAGCTCTTCTTCCTCGAGTCTATGCGACAACACATATTTTACCAACCGGTCTACTTTTTTGAAAAAGATCTGTGCGTTATCAGCTACTTTACGATAACTCAACAGTTTTTCCCAATCCTTCACGAGTACTATCGGCTTCTCAAAAGCTAGTCTTAGCCGATCCTCAAAATTATCAGCTTTACTAGCTGTGTTCTCATATGCTTCCAAGAGATCTTCATGTATCATGGAGTAAATACATGTTTGCCATTTCTTTTGTTTAATTTCCGCTGCTTCAAAATATCTTCTGCAGCGAGAAATAAATTTCTCAAGGTCTTCTCCGATCAGGAACATGTCGGGAATCAGTCGGTTCGTGATTGAATCCGCTAGCGCTGACACCATGTTAGGTTGGGAATTATCTTCCATTCTAAATCAAAAGGAAATTAAAACTTGCAAAATTTATTAATCTACAATAGGTTAAATTTGTTATTTAAACAAATTTTCTTTTTTATTTTCTTTTTTTTTAATTCTATTTTCCATTATCTTTTTTTTAATTTCGATTTTAATTCGAAATTTTTAAAAACCATAATTCTTATTTCTGAATATTAAAAAATTAACAACATCACTCTCTTACAATATACAAGAATTTATAGCTCTAAAAAGACTTGAATAATACACGCAAATTATTTGCTCTTCTATTCATTGCCAAACTTATTGTTGGTGCAGTTGTTTATTGCTTCTTTGTATTTGTATAAATAGGAATCTTAACTAAACATCTCACAAGAGGAGTTAAAAGCACATAGTTTGCTATTATTTCTACACCACTACTATAAATCTTTTTATTAATATAGTAAAATAGTTTTTTTCTATTACTCCACTGTATTTCTAATTTATAAATAAAACAAATATAAAACAACAAATATATATATTTCTACACAACAGTATATTCACCATTACAACAAATAACATTTTCAGCATGTGTAAAAATTTTATCAAATTCATGTGAAAGTTTTTCTCGTGAAAGATTCCCCATAATATCACTGACCGCTTGTAAAACCTCTTCCTCACTTGCAAATGATGCTGTTCTTAGTGACCCTTTTAAAAATTTGAATAGCCATTTGTCACACTGATTTAAATCAGGCGAATATGGAGCTTGTTTAATCAATTCAACATGTTTTTTCTTTTTTTTCGATTTGTTTAAACCTTCCCACTTTTTTAATTATCAATGCTGTAGAACAGGTGGGCTGTAAGAATATTTTACAACCAATCTAAGTGAAAAAGTGGGCGGTAGGTATGAAAAGGTTAACTACCCCTGTACTATTGTAATTCATCATAATTTTCATCTAGTTACCGACATACTTTTTTCGAAATTTTCTTAAATAAATAATCTAAAATAAATTAACAATAATTTCAACTTCTTTATAAAAAATCGAGCTACACATAATCATGCTAAGCGGACATTAGCTGTAATCTTTAAAATATATTGATATAATACCTTTATAAAAAATTTTGGTGAACTGAAATTTTCCGAAATTGAAAACACAGTTAAATCGGTTAAGAGCAAAGACTATACATATACTGGTGGACACATTGATTCTCGATTTCTATTCCCATATCGTAATCTTTAATGTTAATTTAAACTAAAGAATACTTAGTGTAACCTTAAAGAATAAGTATTGTTTTACATTTAAAATGTAAAAACTCATCAAACATTTTTATAATTGAGAAACCAATCCATTTATTTAAAAATGAATACTTTTGAAAAGGACAAGTTATTTCTCGAAAACAATAATAATAACACTAAGGAATCATTTATTATATAAATTGCCTTGTTTAGAAAGAACGGTACATAGACGTTTTCTGATACTTTATATAAGTCCAAGATAGTATTCATTTTATTTGTTAGTACATATTTTAGAGCATCCAATACCGCTTCCTCCAATTCGTTCTTATTCTTAAATGAATTTCTATCGTAGACCAGGTCTGATATTAATTTCCAGACGTCTTCTACGATGTTTAAATCGGGGGATTTAGATGGCCACTCCAACACGTTCACATATTGTTCTTTCATAAATTGTTTTACTATCCTGGCTTTATGTACACTGCAGTTATCTTCTTGAAAGTAAAACGTTTCTCCACAATTTAATTTCATACATGGTACAAGTTTATCTTTTAGCATATCAATATAATCACCTGATTTAAACTTCCCTCTAATTATTCTGTAGGCCAACAAACCATTTGGAAAAGTCATTATCCACACCATAATACCGCCGCCTTTGCATTGCCTTCTCTCTCGAATTGAAATTTCACCCGGCATTACATATGAACTCCAATTATCTGGTCCGTCCATAC
>MQRK01241883.1:77320-95130 GCA_001938485.1 Girardia tigrina | reverse complement strand
CACGTTTAATTTTCAATAGTATATGTTTTAATAAAAAATCGAAAAATAATTTGTCATTTAAAATATTTGAAATTATGAAATATTTAACTTCAGTAAAACAATAATGATTAATATAATGTTTTTATAGCACTTTTATGTAGATTAAATTCAAAGTATATTAACAACTAATAGGCAACTGAATATATTACATAAATTAAAAAATACGTACAAAAATAAAAATCGAGAATCAATGTGTCCACCAGTATAAAAGTCTCAAGTTATTGTAAAAAGTTTCTGTAAAAAATTAAAGTTATTAATTAAAGTTTTTCTTAATTCGATTGAAATAAAAAAGAAACTCAACGAATTAATATCGTAAGAAAATTTTCTGTAGAAGGAGAAGTACCTATATTTATTCTTTCCGTTACCAGTCTTGATTTTGCTTTCCTAATTTTTAATGATTTAAGTTCTGTAATTTATTTTTATTAATTATTAATTGTTTTATGATTTGATAACTTTTGAGGCATCTTTATACAAAGGGCTCATTATTTATACTTTAAATTCAGAGAGAATTTGAACTTCTTTGTTTTAAAGTCCTATAAAAAAGAAGTTGTGAGTAGTCCTTCCAAAGTTTAGTAAAGTATCAAATGATAATAAATTTTACATTTTGATAAAAAATAGTTTGAGAATTCTTATGGTGGAACTACCTTATCCTACCATTTTTGATTAACTATTAATATTTACCCAAGAAAAATAAATGATTGAATGAATCTTTCCATGAGGAATAATGGCATTTGATGAATAGAAAAAGTTGGATAATTGAATGTTATTTTAATATTCAATTATTTTTGTTGTTTTAATATTTGATTATTCGTGTTAGAATTTAAATATATTTATTCTTGATGGATTTCGATTGTGTTTTTACTGGCGACCACAACCAATCAAATCTCGAAACCAAACCGGTGATTTGCGCAGTGAGCAGAGCGGAAGAGACAAGAAAATTATTTTCAAAATTACCACTTGCTGCTCAACAAGAACTGGCACCGAGGGTATCATTTTTTTATGGTAAATCGGGTAACGCAAGGAAATGGCTGGACGAAACAAATGAGTTTGTGGTATTTAACCAAATGGAAATGTCATTTGCCTTCAACATGCTTCTACGAGGGGACTGCCGTCTGTTATGGAACGAATTTAGTGCAAATCGGAAAGATCTGTCGAACGAAGAAGTATTCAGATGGTTTCTAGCAACATTTACTAGACTGAGGAGTGTCGTGGACAAAGTCAAGGAGCTGAGCCATATTTCTCAAAGACAAGACGAAAGATATCAATGTTTCGAGTTACGGGTAAGATCATTAGTTACCGAAATTTTTAAAACGTCAGAAGTAAGGGATGAAATTATTAAAGCATTTGTAGTACATGGCATACATAATGATAAGTTACGAGAAGCATTTATTTTAGAACCGGATATGCCGTCAGAAAAGCGTCTTAGAATGGCCAGTATGCTGGAGCAATTGACTCCTAAATCAGTCGCAGCAGTTTTACCAAATAGGATAAGATATTCTGATGCTGTTAGAAAACCAAACATGGATAATTATCAACCTCGGAAAATTGGATTTCACCAACCGCAAGGAAGGGAAAACAAACAATTAATAATGAAAAATAAAAATTCCAATAATGAGCCAATACTCGCGAACCAACAACATAATTTACCGAACGAATCAATGAAGTCGATTGCCAAGAGATATTGTTATAGAGCTTGGGGAAGACAAGAACCACGNNCTGATCTTTTAAAACCGGGTCACTGTTTTTGTTGCGGAGAAGCGGGACATAGAAGAATTGACTGTCCTTTAAATGGAAGATGCCTAGTTTGTGGGAAAGAAGGTCATAATTTTCGAGATTGTTATAAAATACACAAATCCAATAGGAGAGAAGCCACCTCGCAACCAATTTTATGCATACAAGAAGAAGAAGATTTGATTGAAGACATCATTGATTTTAATGATTCAGACAGCAACTCAGAAGTTCAATTTGGGAAGCAAGAAAAAAATGGTCCACAATCCACTATAGCTATCTCGTCCGTCGGGTTGCATCAATAAAAGAAATAAATTTCAGAGATAGAAAAAATACGGAGAAGAATAAGAGGATGTATCAGAAGACAGATGGTAGATTATGGAGCAGGGTTGTATGCAATGGGACAGAGTTTGAGATGTTGTGGGATTCAGGAGCCTCCGTTTCAGTAATGGATGTATCATGTTGGAAGGAAATTGGTGGTCCACCGTTGAATCCATCAAGTGAGAAGTTGATGGGTACTTTTTCGTCGGACAGTGGAGCATGTTTAGGTAAAAGTAAAATCAACGTTCAATGGGGCCACAAACAGAATACAATAGAAGTATATGTTGTGAAGGGCTTAGTACCAGTCTTTATTGGGGGCATAGACATCATGAAGATGTTCGGAGTATATCTTAAAGAAGTATTCCTGATGGAAACACAAGAGGCAGCTGTACAGATAAATACTCAGTTGTGAGTTGACAAAGCACTTAATATTTTTGCTTCAAAGAATATCCACAACCTTATTCAACAATATGGAGATATATTCATGGCTACTACTTTGGATTTAGGACAAACAACAGTTTTAAAACACCACATTAAAACAAATGGTTCACCAGTGCCCATAAATCAGAGAAGATTACCTCTACATTTGGAAACTGAAGTGAATATCCTGATAAAGCAGTTATTAGAAAATCAAGTCATAAAGCCGTGTCAAAGTCCATGGAACTCTCAGCTGGTAGTAGTAAAGAAAAAGATAATAATATTCGAATGTGCTTGGATTTCCGACTATTAAACGAGATTACAGAAAAATTAACATTTCGGTGCCATATATCTACGGCCTATTAGATGCACTGAGTTGAGCAGTTATGTTCTCTTCTATCTACTTGGGTAGTACTTACTACCAAGTGGAGTTGACAGAGGAGTCAAAATTGAAAACCGCTTTTAGTATCAAAATTGGGCAATTTAGCTTCAATCGCTTACCTTTTGGATTGTGCACTGCTCCAGCAACTTTCCAAGCTTTAATGCATCAAATATTTCACGATATGCTGTATAAAGGAGTGATTGTGTATTTGGATGATATTTTAGTGTACAGTTCCTCTGAGAAGAATCATGATGTTCTGCTCGAAGAAGTTTTTAGTCGTATTTCAAGTGCAGGTATTAAAATCAATCCTCAGAAGTGCCGTATGAAGGAGTTTGAAGTTAGATTTTTAGGAAATATTGTAAGTAGCAAAGGAATAGAAACATGTGATGATAAAATCAAATCATTTTAATGAAGCACCGGTTCCAAAATGTGCAATTCAATTGCGTTCTTTCTTGGGTCTTGCAAATTACTACCGGTGATTTATCAAAGATTTTGCTAAAATATCAAAGCCTTTATATGTGACCAGTACTGCTAAAAAGAAATTTTATTGGTCACAGGAGTGTGCAGACAGTTTTGATGAACTTAAAAAGTGTCTTTCTACATGTCTGGTATTATGCTTTCCTAATATTAACCAAAAAATGGTGCTAGATACAGATGCCAACTTCTCTGCTATTGGAGGGGTATTGAGTCAAATTCAAGAAGATGGATCACCAGAAAGGAATTGTTAGCATTAAGAGATTACATACTTCATTTCAAGCATTATTTATATGGAAAAAAGTTCTTGGCTCATACCGATCATAAAGCTCTTTTATTTATGTCTCAGACAAGCAAATCACTCAGTTCTCAATTTCAGATATGGATTGAAGATCTGTTGGGTTTTCAATATGACTTACAGTACAGGAAAGGATCAGAACATTCAAATGCAGATGATATCTCAAGATTGTCAGAAGTATTGTGCGCTCAATGTATGACGAAACATGTCGGAGCTAAAACAAGTAAGAGTAAAGTAAAGTATTTAAACACTTGTAGCACGATGGATCTCCACCATATCAAGGACATCCAACGAGAAGATAAATATATTCTGGATATTATTACTTCATTGGAACTTAATGAACCACCTTCAATAGATCAGTCACAAGTTCCCTTGTGGGAACACATTAATCACTTTATATTAGAAGATGATGGTTGATAGATTTAGCAAGGTCGTTGTACTGGTGCCACTTCGTAATAAAGATGAAAACACGTTGATTGCTGCTATTAAAAATAGATGAATTTTTCCATTCGGGACACCCAGATCATTTTTATCTGACAGGGGAAAAACTTTTGAAGGTAACAAGTGCGGGAGATATTTAAAACCTTCAATATAACTCAAGAATTTTTGTCTCCGTACCAACATCAATCCAATGGATTAGCAGGGCGCTAGATTCGTTCATTGTGTGATATGTTAGCTACTTCTAGTGCATCTCAAAATGATTCTCTAGATTGGAAAGAACTACTTCCAAAAATTGAATTTCTTCTGAATACAACTTGGCAAAGCTCTATCGGATGTACTCCATTTGAGGTTTTATTTAGACAGAAGCTGAATTTACATGGCACATTTAATAGATTACCCTATACACAATCAAATCCGATGACAGTTGAACATAGTTCTAAGTCTGCCTATCGATTACAGATGCAAGATGATGAAGAACGAGGACATTGGATTTTTCAGGTGGGAGAGGAAGTGTTAGTAACGGTGGAACCTCACAAATTGAGGAAAGAAGGATTCAGATATGAAGGTCCATATAAAATTGTAAAATTCCTCACTCCTCATCAAGTGGTTCTGAAGTATCCCAGATCTTTGAAACCGTGCTGCATTGAATGACTGAAAAAGTATACAAGACCTTCAAATTAAAGAGGCGGAAGTTGGATAATTGAATGTTATTTTAATATTCAATTATTGTTGTTGTTTTAATATTTGATTATTGGTGTTAGAATTTAAATATATTTATTCTTGGTGGATTTCGATTGTGTTCTTACTGAAAATAAAGATATATTAATAACTTTACATTGTAATCTTCAAACCTCATAAGCCTCCCCCGACTGAACGGATAACTGAGTAATGTAGAGACTGTTGTATCAGCATTGGCGTATAGGGTAGTGAGTCATAGACACTGTATCGAATAGAAACCAAAAATGGACAATACAGAGCCTATTGATTTTCTCGCACGGCTTTAGATGCAAGAATGCAAAAGAAGAATTATATTAATAACTTTACATTGTGATTTTCAAACCTCATAAAAATTCTAATGTTTTCAGTAGCCTTAAATTTTTCATTTGATATATTTACCAATCATAAAAGTTTGTTTTAAAATTCTAAAATTTCATTAATAAAATAATTCCTGGCTTTGTTTTAAATAACTAATTGACGGTTCATTCAAGGTCGCAAACAAATCAAATATACTACCAATTCTTAATAAATTGTAAAACAGAATATCTAATTTTAATTTTTAAACGATTTTTTCAGTGCATAAAAATTTGATAGTATAGAAAAGCGTTTTCTGAAAATGACTGAAACCAGTTTACAGAGGTACGATCCACCGATCGACCACGAGGCTCGCTACACTCAAGTTAATTACTACAACCAATCGAACGGATCGGAATCAGATTTAAATGATGTATTCCTTGTGGTCTTTTATATTGATTGACGTTTCTTCTAGTGGAAGGGCCAATCAATGAACATCAATGTATATTTACAACGAATGATCCTGGACCAGGTGATTTCGTTTGATAATTACTGCATAATGATTACTGTGACTTTAGGGACAGGAAATTCAACGACTTCAAGATCATATCAACGACCTGAAAAAGTCTTTCGGTGACAAGATGCAGGTAAACTATCTGATTCCGAGAATTATAGTGTATACACTACAACAAACCACTCAAAATGAATATTTGTTTTAAATTTGATATGCATGTTTCAGTGGCAGGCAGTATATATAATTGTACTTTTTATTTATCAATTGAATGACACAGGTCTATAAAAATGTTTTTGGTGCTAAACTATTCTTATATATTTATTCATTACTTAATTATTTATGTAGTGCTCAACAGTCTTTTGCAATAACAATTTTCAAATTAACTGGGGTTTCGTTTTGTAAACAGACTAATTTCAAGTATTTTTTCAACAGTTAGGTATTAAAGTCAATAGGGAAATGCTTTTCTCAATATTAATATTTTGACATTTATCCACTTAAAATATTATATAAAATATTTTTTTATTTATTTTATTATATTAATTAATTTAATTGATTTATTTATTTAATTTAAATAATTAGATTATTTTATAATCAATCTGAATTTCAGGGTTTTTTAAAAATCACTAGAATCAAATTCAGAGTTCTTCAGTATTAAAAGTAATGTCGACTCAAATTCCCTGAATTCATTTTAATGCATTGTTTATTATTTTATTTCGGAATTTCAAATATATTTATTGTATTATAATTCGTTATTGTTATTTATATATGTTAAGAGCATTGAGAAAATTATTATTATAACTTATATTAGTATCAAATTTATAGTCATCACAGCTCTCGGAAGATCCTTCAAAGTTTGACATCGTTCTAATTAGTTTTATTGATGTTATGTTTCTTTATCCTTCTAAAATATTTATTATTTTTTAATTTCCAAAAATATTTGTTAAAATTAATAATTTTAACTATTTCTTTATTGTATAAATAAATAATAAATAAAAATATTTTATCAAATTCTAAAAATTGAATTTAAATTTCATTATCTTAAACTTCCTAGACGCAAATACATGTATATCATAAAATCTATACTTTAAAATTTTCTAAACTTATTAAAATATCTTTTAATTAAAATACTTAAACTTGATTTTAACTGGTATGTGAATGAGAATTTCGAAAATAAAACTTTATTTAAATCACAACAGTTTCAAATCGTCTGCCGAATTCTAATTATTCAAACAACTTTCTCTTATTTCCACTACATACTAATTTCAACAATTTAAACTTTTAAGTTTATTATCATATTGTTGATATTATTTAATTTTGTTTGAATGGTCAATTACCGTAAAAACAAAAAAAATACCAATTTCTATCTGGGTGTGAGAATCACTTTTCTAAATTCAACATACTACATTCATAGATTCACACATTTATACAATTTAAAATATTCCTCACAATGTCAATTTACTGCCCTTCGAATGTTCAGAGTCAGTATTCGTATCGTTTTTCATCGCATATTTTATATTATTCTAATGACAATTCGCTGTATTATTTCTGCTTGCTGTGACATATACAGGGTGTCCCAAAAATATGTATACACATTAAAAATTTAATTTTATTGAATTTTATTGAATTTTATTTATGTTTAACTTTCATTATATTTAATATAAATAGTTTTTTTTAACATAAATAGGTTTTTTGTAGATTCAGTCCCTATCATAGGAATGGCATGCAGGCTTAACTTCGAAGAAATTTTTAATGTGTATACATATTTTTGGGACACCCTGTATATGGATGTAATTATGTATACATATAAATAAATGTTAAATTAATTATTTATATTGGTCAATCAATTAGAGTGAGCTGGCAGTCAATTAGTGACATTTGAATTGCCCTTTTTTATTCTCATTGTATTTAAATTTCGGTTGTTCGGAATAGTAATTTTTTAGATCGATATTCGTAATTTTTTAAAGGCCAATGATTAGAGGACTCTGTAAGTCGAATTTCTTCTGCAATTACTTATGAAGAACTAATGATATAGGTAATTTGATAATATTATATCAAGCGAAACTTGGTCATAGGCGCTTACTCAGTCTTTGGTACCTGACAGAAATTGTTTTGTGATTAAAAAAAATAATAAAAAAATAAAATAAAATAAAATAAAAGAGAACAAAAAGATCAAACACAACAAACATGTGTTTGGAAAAAAGAAAAGCAAAATATTCGAGTATGTATAACAGTGGAAAATAAAGAGAACAACAAGATCAAACACAACAAACATGTGTTTGGAAAAAAGAAAAGCAAGATATTCGAGTATGTATAAATTAAAAACATGAAAGATATTAAAATAAGAGAAACGAAAAAACGTATCCATTGAGCAAATGATTCAAAACTAATCAATTATGGAATCGTTCAATTAAATGTGGCTATTGAGGGTACACAAAAGTTAATAAAATTTTATGTGGGCAAAGAACTAGAACCCGAAATGATCGCAGGTATAGATTTCTTGGATAAATTCGGAATAAAACTGAAAAGACAGGTACCGCGAGGTGGAGAAATATTGGTGATTAGAGACAACCCATCAGACGAGGACAGACTAAGAAGAATAATGGATATATTTGACAAGTAAATTGACGGGCAATTAATGAAGATTCTGGCAGATTATAAATCAGTATTCATGGCTGATAAGTGGGATATTTGGAAAACATCATTGACAAAACACAGAATAGAAACACATGGGGATCAAATACTAGTAAAACCTTATCGACAACCAAAACATTTTGAGGAAAAATTGGATGATGTTATTAAAAATTTCGAAGAAAATGACATAATCGAAAAGTGTGGCGCACCATGGAATTTCCCATTATTATGTGTATGGAAGAAGGAAAAACAATATATTCGAGTGTGTATTGACTTCCGCCAGTTGAATAGAATTACCGTCAGGCCAGCGTTTCCTATGCCAAATGTAGATGACATGCTGAACACACTGAATGGTTCGCAATATTTTAGTACAATTGATCTTTGGAACGCGTATTACCAAGTCGAGTTAGAAGAATATGGTACTAATAAAACATGCACTGGAAAAAATAAAGGAAGCAGATTTAGGAATTAACCCAGAAAAATGCCAATTTTTAACAGAAAGAACAAATTTTTTAGGATATATTGTCAGTAAGAATGGTATAGAAACTGATCAAACAAAGATTGAGGCCATTACAAAATTTCAGAACTCATCATGTATCAAACATTACAGATGCAAGCTTCGATACAATCGAGGCAGTATTATCACAGAAGGACACGTATGGTAGAGATAGAGTGATCGCGCATGGATCACATAAAATGAACAAACACGAGCTTGGATATTGTGTTACAAGGAAGAGTTACTGGCAATTTATTATTTTACACAAAATTTTAAACACTTCTTATATGGTAAAAGATTTTTACTAAGAACTGACCATAAACCTATTACCTTCATGCTGAATAAGAACAACCCAATCACACCGCAATTTCAAACGTGGATAAATTTTCTAAGTAGTATGGATATGAGAATGGAATATCGGAAAGGAGGAAAACACTCAAATGCAGATGCAATGTCGAGAAATTCTTGTGAATTTTGTAGTCAGTGTCAAACAATGCACGAAGAAGCTAAGAAAGGAAAGATCAAAACACGAATCTTGGCTTTAGACGAAGAATCAAAAGAGTTCAAATGGCAAAAAGATAATAAAGAAATAAATCAGATCAGAGAAGATATTAGAATGGGAATAGCAAAGAAATGGATACTGAAAGACAATATTGGGACGACAATAGATAACAAATATTGGATTCCGAGAACCACAAGGACAGAATTCGTTGAAGACGCTCACAAGATTCTATGTCATGCTGATAGTAAAAAGGGTTATAACTATTTGAAAGATGATTTGGATATGGTTAATATGAGAGAGGTAATTAAGGAAATTGTAATATGTTGCATAAACTGTCAAAACTTTAACCACAAAAAACAAAAGAAAGTTTTATTAAACAATTTGCTGATGAAACATTTCAATAGCTGTATATGGATTTTTACGGACCATTTAAAAGGACTTTAAATGGATATCAATATATATAATATATAATTGATCAATTTAGCAGGTATATAAGTCTAAATGCTGTAATTCACCAAGATGAGAAAACTGCTTGGAAGGTACTACTGGACAGATGGATTCGGAAATTCGGACCACCAAAAGAGATCCAAAAGCATTCGAATCGACACTCTTCAAAGACATACTGAAGAGATTTAAAGCAGAAATAATATACTCCAGTCCTTATCATCACAATACCAATGACATCATTGAAAGACAATTTAGAACTATTACGGATGCTATGAACATAAGGATAAAAGATCAAGCTCACAAAGATTGGACGGACATTTTGCCAGAAGTAGAATTTATGATGAACAGCACAATTCAAGCTACCACAGGAATCTCACCAGCAGAAATGATAATTGGTAGGAAGCTAAGACATTGGTGGAAAGAAAGTAAGAAACAGAGTTGTAATAAGAAAAAAAAGAGCGAAAATATGATGGAGACAAAACGAATGTTTCATACAGGGGATAAAGTGTTGATAAAAAATGAAAATGCTACAAAGGAAGAAGATCGATATATGGGTCCAGCCACAGTAAAAAGCAGAAGACATGAAAGAAGTTATGAATTGGAGCTAGAAGATGGTAGAATTTTTATCAGAAATGTGGAATGGCTAAAGCCATTTAAATCGAGGGGGATTTGAGAAATATTTGGTGTGTGGATGTTTTGTGTAGTTTTTGCATGTTTAAATGTTGTATGTTGTTTTGGGATTGTGCCTCTCCTAACCAGATGGATTATCAATATTTAATTTCTTATAATCTGAAACTAATTTATTTAAATTTAGATTTAATATTCAAATTTTTAATTTTTATTATTGCAACTTTTAAATAATTTTAATGATTTTATTTTTGTAAATTTTTAAATAATTAAAATCAAATTAATGTTTAAAAATGACTATAAAAATATTTTATTTCAGCAAATAAAAATTTAAATTAAATATTTTTAAATAAAATAATCTTATTATAAGAATTTTCCATAATAAAAATCCAAAAAGAATAGATAACGTTTATTTTATGACACAATTAAATAATGCGCGACTAAAATTAATTACACTGATTGATTTAAACAATCTCAGGAGTTTTTATATATTCAGGATCCTTTGATATAATATGATATTGATATAAATAATTATATGTATTTTAATTTATAAATGTATAGTTATTAATTATTCTCACACCCCCCTGCTTTAAAAATTTTTAGCAATTTTATATTTCTATAGATTACTTGTCCGTTTTTATTTTTCAGTTCGAAGCTTCTATCATGTATTCTGCGACTAATTTGTAATGGTCCTTCATATCTATCAGATCCTTTCTGACGATTTTCAACTTTAGCTAACACTAAATCTCCTTCCTTAAATTCACGTTTCTGTGCTTCCACTGGTGATGCGTTTGACTCAAGCATTTTAACTTGTTCAATAATTTTCCTGTTATTCAATTCATAGTGACGTGATCCATCTAATGTTATACGCTTCCCGATAATTACTTCGGCCGGACTAAACCCAGTTGAACTTTGTCTTGAAGCGTTTATGCTAAATTCAATCTCTGGTAAAATATCTACCCCATTATTTCTTCCTTCATCCTTTAAGGATGCATTCAAGAAATACCGGATGGTGCGGAATTGGTGCTCTATCATCCCATTTGTATTGTGATGGTAAGGACTTGAATATTGTATGTCAATTAACATGGATTGTTTAAATTCAAGAAACGAGCGCGACTCGAAAACCTTTGCTCGGTCCACATGAATGCAAGCCGGAGCTCCGAACCTAAATATCCATTGTCATAATATTGTCTGTATTGTTGTAGTCTCATCTTGATTACTGACAGCCGTTAAACTAATTTATCTACTAAATCTATCTATGTTTCCTAAGATATATTTCTTTCCTTTTATTATCGGCATCGGTCCGCAAAAATCAATATAAATGTCATCAAACGGTCTTCCATATCATATCCATTCCGCATAAATGAATACGTTTTCATAAATCCAGCATGACATAAGTATCTATGGAAAAAGATTATACAAGCATGTCGTTCACATTTTGGAATCCAAATTTTGTCATTTAAGGTTCTGACACATCATTTGGATAATTTGAATGTTTGACAAGTATTGTTCTTTATTTGTCCAATAATTTCCATAATTTCCGTGCTCTTCTGTTGCCATGGTATGGGAGACCTCTCTTCATCTATTACTAACATTCTCGCTTTCCGTTTTGATAATTTTGGCTGCTCGTACTGAATCATACACAGTGAACATACTGTACATTCATTCCAAGACAACACATCTGCATTTGATGTATTTCTCCTTTTCTATATTCTAATTTCCTATCTAGACTGCTTAAATAATTCATCCAGTTTTGAAATTGCGGAGTAATTGGTTTTTTTGTTGTCATCATAAAAAACAATTACCTTGTGATCCGTTCTCAGTTTAAAATGTGCACTGTAAAGATAATGTTTAAAATGTTGAGTAAAATGAAATATTGCTAATAATTCTTTCCTTGTTATACAATAACCTATTTCAAGTTTCGACATTGACCTTGATCCATACGCGATGACTCACTCTTCACCTTTGTCATCTAACTGAGAAAGAACCGTACCAATTGTATCGAAAGATGCATCTGTATCTAAAATAAACTACTTTTTAAAATTTGGATAGCATAATACAGGGGTAGTTGTCATGGCTGTTTTTAACTTTTTAAAAAACTCTGAATGAGATACGTTCAAATAAAGTCTATCTTTAGAACTTCCACACATTACTTCCAACGGTTTTCCTAGTTTTGAATAATCTATAATGAACTTCCTATAATAATTACACAGTCCTAAAAAACTGCGCAATTTTTTAACACATCTTGGTTGTCTGGATTTTCTCCGGATCCGTTTTGATTCCTTCTGTATTCACAATATGTCCAAGAAAACGCATCTCCTTCTGGAAAAATTTACATTTTTCTGGGTTAATTCTTAGGCCTGCTGATTGAATTCTCGAAAAGAACCGGTCCAATCTTTTTAAATGCTCGTCTTCTGTTTCTGAAAAAATCAACACGTCATCGAGATATACAACTACCTCTTTCCATAGCATATCCTTCAATATTTCATTCATTAATTTTTGGAAAGTAGCCGATGCTGCTGCTATGCCGAATGGCATTCTTGTAAAACAAAATTGTCCAGTCCTTGTAGAAAAAGCCGTTTTCATCTTTGAATATTTTTCCAACTCGACCTGGTAATATGCGTTACCCAGATCTATGGAACTAAACCACTTCATTCCAATTAAAGAATCCAACATCTCATCAACATTTGGAATAAGGAAAGCTGATTTAGGAGCCAAAAATCTAAACACAAACGGATTTTCTTTTTCTCCTTTTTCCACACACAAACCATTGGTTTGTTCCAAGGAGAAGAACATTTTTCTATTATTCCATGTCTTTCTAAATTGAATATTGCTTTTTCGATATGATGTTCCAAATGTGCCGGCTGCCTACGAGGCTTCTGTAAAATTGGCTCACTAGATATTTTTATTTCATATCTGGTTAATGTAGTTTTCCCGATATCCCATTTTCCAGCCATAAAAATGTTCTTGTACTTATTTATACATCTATATAAATTTGTACCATCAAAGTAGATTTAATGTTTCTTTGGCTTTCAAAAATCTGTCTTTGTCCGTATAAATAAGTTTATCGATATATGGATCTAAAGGATATATTTCCGCACACACTACATCAGGTGTAAATGATTCTTGTTTTATATTTTTGGCATCAAATCGCCACGTTAAATCGAGACTTAAAGATCGAATTAATTCAATTCCGAAGATTATATATTGAAAAACTGTTTTCGCAATATAAAATACTGGGTATAGTGTTAAATTTTGAAATTTAACCTTAATTTGACATGTACCACTCATCTCCATCCCACTGCCATTTGCCCATACAACTGATGTTACGGTGTGCTTACTCATCGGTACTTGTAATTGTTTAATAGTCTTTTCATCTATTACATTAATACGGGCCCCAGTGTCCAATAAACAATTCATTTTGATTCCCCATATAACTGTCAACATACTCGGTCTTCCATTAAAAATCTCATTGTCTATTTTACCTTCTGCATCCATAACAAATTCCATTGTCTCCTCAATATAATATTCATTCTGTGTTCTATCACCTATATACTCTTTTAAATTTATTATATTATGACTACTATTTACACTACAAATATTATTTTGATAATTAATATTATTATTAACATTACTATTATTATAAATATGATTATTAAAATTATTATTACTTCATTTACAATTATATATATTACAAATATAAGGATCCTGAATATTATTACATTTTAATGTATGGCCCCAATCATCTCCTGACCTGACGGAGCCTCGAAGTTTGACGCCTTCTCTGCATCATATCCCGTCGATCGTGTTTCATCAGTTTCGTCAATTCCGGCCATTGGATGTCTATATTGATTTTCTCGTCGGTTATACTGGATCTTGTTTTGGTGACTTGGTTTTCTTTTTTCATCTTTCTTGAAGCATTGATATCCGAGGTGACCTTGAGCTCCACACGCTGAACATTTTAAATATGGACATTCACTTCTAACGTGTCCAGACCCTCTACATCCAAAACAACTTTTCGAATTTTCCGGACATGTACGACGAATATGTCTCAACTTTTTGCATCCATAACACATCACATTTGAATAATTCATGTTTCCTGTTTGTTGTCGCGAATATCCCGTCATTGTCCGTCTGTTATAGTCATTGGTTTGAATATTTCTCCGTTGATGTTGTTGTTGAAAATTATTTGTGAATGCTGTTCGTTCTTTCAATGTATCGGCATATGTTTTTCGTCTGTAGATATTGGCGACTTCAACTGCTTGGATTTCTGTTTTAATAATATCCATCTTCTCTATAACTGCTTTGATTGAATCTGGAAATTTAGCTTCTTGAAGATAAATTTGAGTTTTGACACTGACATCTTCTATACAGTGAGTTAAAAAATATGCCATTAACTCCGGTTTATTCCATTTGTGGCATAAAACTTTATCTACCATCTTCTCAATTTTGTTGACATATGAAATTGCTGTTTCGGTTCCTTTTCTGTAATTCATGAGCTCCTGCAAATCTTGAATTAATGATGTTAGACGTTTGAATGCCTTCCATAACCGATCCACTAAATTCGTGATTTTCTCATCTACTGCTTCATAAGTAGATATTAAATCTTTATTGATGAATGCTTTGACGAATAACGATTGAATTCCTTCCTGAATTTGCGAAACTTGAAAGAATCTGTTGCAGTCGGTAATGAACTGCTCCAAATCATTGTGTCCATCGGATATTGTTGGCGCCAAATTGTTGATAACATTTGGCGTGGTCGCCATATAAGAATTTTCCATAATAAAAATCCAAAAAGAATAGATAATGTTTATTTTTATGACACAATTAAATAATGCGCGTCTAAAATTAATTACATTGATTGACTTAAACAATCTCAGGAGTTTTTATATATTCAGGATCCTTTGATATAATATGATATTGACATAAATAATTATATGTATTTTAATTTATAAATGTATAGTTATTAATTATTCTCATACTTATCAAGTATAGTTCAGATTATAATGGGAGATATTGAAAATTGATTGATGGATCTAAGTGAAAGTATTACTATTGATCATCATAAAGATGATAAAAAAAGGTTCTGTCAAATGTATGAGTTATCTTAACACGACTGTTATTATATAATAAAAATTGTTGGTTATTTATGATCAATTTAAAATTTAAATGAATCCTCCATTCTCTATCACTGATAGCATAAATCATTATATTCTAAGGGCATCGACAAATTAGTTAATCATTATTCGAAAATTTGAAAACTCCCAAAAAAGTTGTACAGAATACAGTTTTAACGTTAATTTAGGATCCAAAGATCTTTTATATAACACTTAGCATGTCACTCTCTCCAATAAATCCTAAATTGAGTGAACGAAAATTCTGTTTGGAGTTTGTAAATGATGTACTGACGAAGTCTTGATTAAACGATCATGAACTGCATAATATAAGTAAATTTCGTTAGAAAAAATCATTTATTCTGACGATGATGGTTAAACCGTCGAAATTAATAAACTTTAGATTGCTGCAAAAATGTTTATTTGATAAATTGTTAATTTTATTAAAATTTATTAACAATATTATTCCATGTTTGTTATATGTCAATTAATAAAATTACACTATTAAGAACATTAATTGAGTTTTCTTTACATTTATTTACACCACAATTTGAATTGCCACTACAACAATACTCCGTAAAACTTACGTAGCTCGTCATCGTTCTGATAATTTTGATAATATTAATATAATATTAATAATTTTTTAATAATATTCTTTAACGTCTTATTATTCAAACAAATTTAAATTACAATTTAATTATTACAAAAATGTTTTATACGTTAAATTAAAAATAAATTTTATTTATTTAAGAAAATTATTATTAAAATATTATTTATGAAATATTAATTTAATTTTAAAATTGGTTTTTTAAATTTTAATAATTCATTAAACAATCCGACGTTTTAAAATATTTAAAATATCAATCTTCCATCTGGGTGGGAGAAACACAATCCTAAAACAACATACCAAACAACATACAATAAACACCATTCAATAATATTCATCGCATAAACAATTTATTGAACGCCGAAATATAAATAATTAAGTCTTTCGACCACATATTATTCTTTTTTTACATATTTAATATTTCTAATGTATTTAAATTTTAAAAAAATGGTTTTTAAGTAAAAAAAAGTCTGTAAGGTGTAATAGAGAGATATGAAATCGTGTTCTATATGTAATTTTCTAAGTTGAAAATTATTTATGAATAAGTATAAATACTTTAAAATTGGACACAGAAACCTTTTATATCAATTATACTAATTATGCGATTGGAGAGACATGGTGAAGGATAAAAAATATCTTTAAAATTACATTAAATTATATATATTAATTATTTTTCTTATAGTAAAACATATTAAATAAATAAAAGTTTTAATTTTCCAATGGCTAGAAGTAGGATTTAATATATAATAATTACGACATATAATAAACGGAGTAACATTTATTAAATAATTATAAAAAGATTAAGTTTTATACAGTTTTAATTTTGAGTTATCTAAGGTATTCTTTTATTTTTGGAATTTTCGGTGAAGATATTTCTTGATGTGAGCATTTTGCTTTACGTTCTCCGAAAGACTCCAGCTGCTGACAGGTACTCGGTTCATCATCGCGAAACTATTAATATATAATTAAAAATAATTTACTTTTTACTAATGGAATAATCATTAAAGTCATTATATTATACAAATTGTTAGTTGCATTGACATTATCTTCGATTATGTTTGATTTAGGTATGAAGAATTTTTAATTTTTACTGCTGCTAACCCACATAACATATAAATTGGGTGATCTTACAACAATTTATATATTATATTAATAAAAATGTTAATCCTTTTAATTATTCAAGATATAGTACATACAATATGTCATGAATATATCACCAAAAATAAATTTAAAAAACATTTTTTAGTACTTCCAGTTTATTTTCAATAATTTCTAATGGCAATAAAAGAAATAAATAACAAAAACGCCCTTTATCGGTATAAGATTTCTTTTTGACAACATGTTTCGCCTTCACAGGCATCTTCAGGTCTTCTCTTTGAGGTTTGTAAAACGATCTTCTTTGATACTTGCTTGGTTGTTATGCAAGTAATATTACATAACTCGTGGATTAATTTATTAATGTCAATGAAAATATATTGATGTGATGATATGTTTCACTCTGCATATTCAAGCATGGCACGAAATACAAGAAAGTTGTCAAAAATAAATCTTATAATGATAAATGGCGTTTATGTTATTTAAAAAACAATGGTTATTATGAGGGGTTAATTTTAAATTTTTATCTCGCCTGAATAGTTTATTATTTTTTTAATTTAAAGGGTAAAATATTTTTATGTTAATTTGCTTATTAAATATATTAAAAAATTAAAAATTATATAATAAAAGAAAATCATAAAAAAGTAAAATATTTATTTAAAAATA